>BOPP01000056.1:1764600-1850184 GCA_017312745.1 Gryllus bimaculatus
CCCCCATCACACACACACACACACACACACACACACACGCGCGCGCGCGTGCGTGCGTTCATTGAGAGTGCGGCCCGAACGGACCTTACGCGAAATGCCATTGCCTTGTGCGGTTGCCATCAGGGAGTTTGAGCACATTTGTAGCATCTTGACTGCAGTCTCATGACTGACGTTAGAAATGCAACATTACGCGCAACATAGTAAGACCTCAAGCTTCACCTCAAAGTGCTGGCCTGTAACATAGCCGAGTTCGCTAAGTACGCAAAAATTGATACTGTGTTTAGTGGCTTATGTATGTAAGATTTAGTACCAATGGAGAATATGAATATGGATGTGATGGTCGTATGATATGGATCCAATTATTGTAGGGTACATTGATATTTCTTGGATTGCACAGGGCGAATTTCATAGACTTGGCAATGGGATTGTAAACGTCTGCTTCTAAAAAAAAACGCACATTTTTTTCACAAGCAGTGGTTAATTTTAAAAATACATTCAATGAAGGTAAAATAATATCACATATGTGATTCACATATAGGTTCAGTTAATACGAAATTGTGATGACCTGTAATATATTTTTGCGCTTAATGACTTTATTTGGTCACCGTTCGTAAGGGAGCCCCAGATACGAGAACTTAACGTCGAATACCATGATATTTATAGTGGGTAAGGTTAAGATGCTGCAAATGTGCAAAAATTCTATTTACCCTATAATGCTACGTTTTTCACGACTACAATATTATTCAAATGATTAATAATTTCGTGGGACTCGCAAGATTTGACTTGTGTTCTCTAATTTTATTTCTAATATATGCATCTCATCATAACAACTTAGGTAAAAATATGCTCGTCAACTTTAGCTAAAAATGTTCCCACAATACAAAACCAATTGCTCGAGTACGTTTAAGTCAAGTACGTCCAATTTAATCCCAATATATTTTGCTAAAATTGGCACTTATTGTGTAATTTTATAATTACTTTTGTTGTGGGGTTTCTGTGCGATTGCTGACCGTTCTGACTTCCCACGATGTGCTGGCAAATTTTTACTGAGTATTAACAATGATTTATTTCGCGTAATTACTTCCTCTGTACGATCACTTTCTGCGCCTAGTCAGTTGCATTTTGTTCTATTTTTATTTTTTTATTTCTTTCGGAGTTTTCTTCCAGTCTCAAAAGCTATGTGCTTTGCCCAATGTTTCGTTCCCGTAAATTAACACTTCCATTCGAAATGTCATACTGCACTTCTAAAGGCTAACTGACCGAGCCCTCGAATAACAGATATGGATAATCAATTAGAATATTGAATTTAAAAGGCAGGGTATGGAGTTTATAATGTTGCTATAGGTTGTCTTAAATTTGCCTTAAGACTCCTAGAAGAATTATAGTTGTGAAGTGTGTCTAATCCCAAAAATACCTTAAATTGTGATAAATTGTCTACGTTTGCAATCGTATAATTTCCAAAATCAACCAATTGAGTGCCATGGATTTGTAGGTCAATACCATGAAAAATTCTGAGCTTCTGAGATAACTCAAAAATATATTTTACGAGATTTTTGAGGGAAGAGTAGAAGTTAATCTTGGTGCTAAAAGAAGATAGTTTGATTGCTGTTCAATGCTGAAGAATAGAAAAGCAGTCATATCTTCTCGAAAGCTCCCTTTCCAATTACCTCTTGCACAACTCATTGAGCCACACGCTTACTATAATTTATTCGTAGCTAATATGATCAATTTCTTTCAAAGAAGGAAGTGAGAGTGATCGAGTGTTTACACCACGGTCATCCAGAGAACAAGAATTCTCAGAAAGTATTCTGTAAATGTTCCTTGGCTCATAGCCCAACAACGTTTACTTATATCATCTCGTGTATTCCCGGAATGTTATGTTGCTTAACTATGCGTTTTTCTTCTTCACATCGGTTCTTAAATAATTTCTTCTCATGTAAAATGAGACACTGATTTTCTTGAGATCTTACATCGCTTTCTGCAGATATCTTTAAAAGAATTTATTGGAATTGTTCCCTCATTACATTAATTCTATTAAGTCCTTTCTTAAAAGTATAGCTTAACATTCTAATTATTGATTTAATAATGTGTCATAATAAGTTAGTATAAATGTCTAAATGATACATTTGCAACGACAATCTTCACGAAAATGGACATGTCAAATTTTAAAGGGGGTAAAAATATTCTCTTCAAAAATAAGAAATGCATTTTCGATCCAACAAATCAGGAGAATGGATTTAATTTGGAGGGAGACTACTGCGTCCGCTTAGATATTATCCCGTTCGTGACTGACTGTGCTGACTCACCCGAGGTCCTGTACAGGAAACACATGCTGGGCTCCTGCAGCGGCAACCCAAGAGCCTCCATCCGCTGGGAAGCCTCACTGAACGAAAACCTCTGAAACAAATAATAGCTTGAATTATTTTTCTTGATAATCTTTAAAGGTAATCAAAATAACAGCTTCGATCATCTGAATTGAATAATAAATTCATTAAAATTTAGTATTTCTAGAAACTACGATATAAATTATAATAATAAACAATAAATTAAAATTAAAATTAAAATAAACATTTGTGAGACAAAGTAAGCTCAATTCAAGGTTCCCCGGGTCTTAAGAAGGACAAAGAAGTGGCTAAAATTAAATAATTTACTAATAAATTGATTTATTCTTAAAAATAGTTTATTTCCCTTTAGTATGAGAACAAGTGATTTAATCAAATACTGCATGCTGTTGTTTCCCTAAATATTATTAATAAATAATTCATGTACGTAAAACGTATGTTCTTATGGCGATAATAGAATTTAAGGAGAAATATTAAAAAGTATCTTATTCAAATTACCATCTTTATTTAAATAATAAATGAATTATAATTATTTATGCGACATAAGTTGATTTCTTTACAGACTGAAGAATAATATTGTTTACAAAAACATAATTCAAAGAATTTATTATACGTTATCAATTTTCCATATGCATAATTGTCTTTTTATAATAATCATTATATCAGATTTTAATATCCGTATAAAACTTACCCAGAGGTCCGCGTTACCTTACCCCATCTTGTGGCGGCCGTTGTAGTCGTCATGTTGGCATGCATCTCTCACTTGCCCTTAAATATCGGAGGCATGGCCACAATGACTGTACTATGGGCCCTCAGAGAAATAATGGAATGCGGCCCTTCTGCACCTTGGAAAATAATAATGCAAAAGGTTTAATGAAGGGTGTTTAAATAATTTATATTAAACTGTTAGAAACTACGTACAACGTTTATACTACCAAATTGAGATACAAAACCTTTTTTAAAAAATTAAATTAATTGGAATTATATATCAACACAATTTTGCCAGTACAGAATTCCAGAATTCTCCACAGACGATTTGGTTAAATGTTATTCTGAATATAAATATTTAAATTGCGTCATTAGGAACTACGACTATTTTTTCAGAAAGGAAAGATGGCTTAGATTTTATCATTTTACAATAAGGTCGCAATAGTTTTCTGTCTCGAATTCGAAACTCATCTGAGTAATACCTTGGAGTTGAGGTTGGGTTGGACGGACTGTTGAAAGTGAGGGATTCATGTTCATAGAAAAGTGTACACGATTATTGAAATTAACTTTTTGATTTACGTATTAAAGCTACTCTGAAAAAAATGTTATTTAACTATTACCAAAAATAGAGACAAAAACTAAAACTAGTGTACAGTGATGAAGTAACGGAGTGGTCAAGTTGCCACTGCGAATTGACATTTTGAACGATCTGCATCCAACTAACTTTAAAGCTAAGAATTTATTTAAATTTCCACTTGAAATACGGTAACGTAATTTGCATTAAATGCTGACATTTTGTCGGAATGTGATATGCCGGAATGGCCCTGCAATGTATAAATAGTTTTCTGCTAAACCCCAAATTCGGGAAAAACTGACATTCTGAATGACTCTCTAAACCAGTGTTTCCTCATCGAGTCCGTATCAATCCCATAGGAAACAATGACATTTTACAGGGGTCAATTGGAGATCGATATGTGCTGGCAACTAAACGGTAAAACGTAGGTTCTATTGATTATAAAAACATACAAAAACTTGTTTATTATTTTCTTAAATTAAGTTTCAAAACATCTAATAATATTTGTTTATATTTCTAAAAATTGAAAATTATAATAGAACAAAAAATAATAATACAAATTTAAAAAATCATTTTTTCAAAACTTTTGTTCATATTCTTTGAGTACGAACAGGACATTTAAGTGCAATTATTTGTATGCTGTATGTGAAAAAGGTCAAGGGAGGTGGTGAGACAAACCACTTTCAATAGTAGTCCATGCGAAAAAGGTAGGAATTCTTACCCAAAAGACACAGCCTCAGAAATTCGGATTGACACAAAAAGAATTGGGAAGATAGAAATTTGATTTTCTCCCTTATCATTGATTTCAAGACTCTCGGTAGTAACATTCAATCACAGTGCAGGGGAGAACACACATTACATTTGACCGAGCCGCGGCTCATCCCGGATAGCCAAGAATGCACAGTGCGAATGTTGGAGCAGAATCTTAAAAAAGCGCCCCGAAACACTACATAATCAGTCAATCAAACAAAGTGAAACCCCGGCGCGAGAGGTGACTGCTTGCTGCTCGCGCCCGGCAAAGGCACTGGGCAGAGGCCCGCGCCCTGGCCCGCCCTGCCGCCCAGCGCTTTGTGGCCGCCAATAGGCTTTCCCGTTTCTCCGGTCTTCGGAATTCTATGGCCTGTGAACCCTTTCAGCTGCATTCCTTCGTTAAATTATGACGGAATCGGAACCCACCGTTTTGGAGCTGGAACCATTCACGAGTTGGAAATATCAAACCTTTAACCAACTTCGGGAATTTCTGTTGAGATAAGAAAATGTATTTCCTGGCTTTGCCTGCTTTGCTTATATTTAATGTCAGTCGAGCAAGATAATGCTCACGATGATTTTAGTTCATTTTGTTTTATAATTTTTCTTGTTAAGAACTACGGGAAGATAAAGAGTTTCCACTTCGGGGAAGGTAATTGTACGTAAAGTTTTAGTTCAGTCAAAGGCCTGCGGTTGCAGGTTGTGAACAAGAAATTTTGAAATGAGTCGAAGAGTAAAGACAAAATCTGTTTGAGAAGGGGAACAACCTTAGCGTTTATTCAGTCGGAAACTTCAAAATGTCAACATCCGTAAATACGATAGAAAGAAATTCATAAACATGACCTTCCCGGGACGGTCTCTGGTGATGAAAATGAGAAAGATTCAAATTGGAACAATCTGGAAAGAATCAAGCGGAAATCTTAGGAAAATTGAAAATATAAACTCAAGAGAATAATAATTGCAAATAAATTCTGCAATTAACATAGAATCTACCAACTCGTTTTCACTTCCCACGCAAACTTAGAAAGATATACTCTTTAACCTGACATACTTCACCAACTTGTCTAATGAGTGTTTTCCTCGTACTATATCAAATATGCGTTGGAGAGTAGTGAAATGGAATAACTGATCTGAAATTCAGGAGATCGCAGAATTGAAGAAAATTATTATTTTTTAAATATTTTCTCCAAACTCGGTTATATGTACACGATTTTTGTAAAATAACTGTCTATCGTCTCGTGCGTCTCATTGTCCCACTGTTAAAGAGTGAAAGACTGCATAAATCTCCGCTCAACATTTCTCACTCCAGACTGGAACTTAGGCCTTGATTAATCAAATCCAGCAGGAGACAGCGTGGCGACCACAGAATGGCCGTAAGCGAGTGAGGAAAGGACGAGTGCGAAAGGGTAAGGTCACTGTACGATTCCAGGGGAGAGATATATATTATGCAGTGTTTATTACAGTCTCGCCGAAGTAAAATGGTGAAGTACACGAATACGTTTTTGTTGATTTGTCGCATTCCATGTTACATTGTTTAATTATGTGTTTCATCTAATTCTATTTGTATAGTTAAGTTAGTTTCATTTCACTTGTTAATTAAATTTGATTCCATAATTTTCCTCTCTGTAATGCAACTGAGGAGGGGATACGATTCCCTAAACATGTGTATGGTTAATTATCTATATTATTTAATATATCTTTAAAATCTCTGTTGTTGATATCTCCTGTATTCTTACTAATCATAGTGAATATTTGTGTTCACAAACCCCTTGAACGGAGAGTGACGGCCGATTTCAAATATTAACACTTCAATTATAAATCCTATTTTTTCTGTTCTTTACTACTTTTTTTAAATTTTGTATTCACAGCCCAGTCAATTGGAAACTAATCCATTGGTTTATCCTGCAACCGTATGGCTAAAAACAAACTAGTCTCCCTTACGGCAATGCACGTTCACAATTTGAACCTCTCTCACTTTTATCGCCAGGACCGTCACGGGAAGGTCATATTCATGAATTTATTTCTATCGTATTTACGGATGCTGACATTTTAAAGTTTCCGACTGAACGAACACTGTTTCTGATTAAGAGAGTAATTCGCAAAGGGTTTGATTTTATCGGGCTTTTAGCAAGTGCCACAAGCTACTGTAGATTTTCCATCATTCAAAAATCCATAAGCCTCAGATATTACAGAAGCCGCGCTTTGGTCAAAGAACACGTAAGCAATGTTTGTAATGTCCTCTATTGGTTATTTGATTCTCATTTATCAGTTCTATGAAAATATTGAGTAATCATATGTCAGAGAACGCGACACCGCGATGTATTTCTGTTTTCTTTCGTAGATCTAAAAAAATCATGTTCATTAATTTTCATACAGACCGTGCATTTGTAATGGTCTTCCGTTTTCCGCTCTCATTACCCCAACATTAATATGACGAGCGAACGAAACTCGATACACATACAGAAACGTACCAAATCTTGGCTCTGTACCAAATCCTGCATTTTGTCACCATAACATCGAGTCCATAGCAACGCGAATCAGCATCTTCCATCGAAAACTCATCCGTTAAGCAAGCAACCTTTCCCACAGTTACCAAATGACAGCACCCGCTCTCGAGAGGAGTGACGTGAAGAGTGCCATGAAGAGGCCGCGGGCCGGCGAGCGATCAGCGGTGCGAGGAAGCGGGAGCGGGATTGGGGGAAGGTGGCGCAGCGCGTGGGAGGAAGAATGAAACAGCGCGGCCGTCCGCGCCCAGGCAGCGCCCAGGCTCAGGTAGCCGCTGACCTGAATACATAAGAGAGCTCGGAGCCGTCCTCGCGCCGCATAAGGAGACGCACAGTGGGCGAACCTGACCAAGAGGAGGTCAAAATTTCTGGGAGAGAAAAACGTTGGAGCACAAACGTGGGTAATTGTATTGCTAAATACATCCCTGAAACATATTATTTTTTTTTTAATTTGAAGAGAATAATAGGTCGATAATTGATCCAAATGCGGGCTCAATACGAGGGGCAACTGAAGTGGATACACTGCGGGATACGAGGCGCCACTGAAGACTCATCAAATCTTTAAATTGTTTTCATTTACTTAAATTTCTTTACATTCCCCCTTTGGTCACTACAATAAATGAGAAAGCAAATAAGAAAAGTTTCTAGCCAATATTACAGAGAAGGGTTGACTAATTTATATAAATTTATTTTCACATACGACCTACTATTTGAGACTACAATGTCAGTCAATTAGTTTCATAATTATAGATCACAAATCAGTCGATAGATAAAAGTAAGGCGTGTTGCACGTGTTGTAAACGGCTTCGTCCAGAATCAAACAGTCCTTCCGAAAAATATATATTTTTAATTTGTAATTTTTCGTATGCACAAGCGTTATTTTATTCCATGAGTATTTTTCCATGACATATACTCGATTTCACCGATAAAATTCAAAAGCAACGGAATGTTGAAATATCGCCAATGGAAAAAGATAATGTTTTATTGTGTCGTCTACACGGTCGTAAGTACGGCATGTCTATGAATGATGAGAGAATAATTGATTGACTGTTTTATAGTGAATTGAAATTGAAAGATGTTTCTGGGCATGTCAAATGATAGGTCATTAGTTCCGATTTTTCCAATGGTTCCTTCCCCCTGTAAAGTGTGATTCGGCGCTACCTTCACGTCCGCTTGTAGGGAATCTTCCCCTCGGTTTTCTACCCCCGGTGGAACACTAGCCCTAGCCGAGACAAGTTCTAAGCTCCCAACTGATCTCCCTACGTATGTGATAGTGTAGAGCACGTATGTGTGTCTGGGTGTACAAAGAGCTACCTTAGAGCAAGGAAAGAATGTCGCGAGATCCCGAACCCTTTGTTAGGGTACTACTCCGACATTCACCTGGTATTATTGACGGAGAAACCACCAAACACTAACGATCAGAGCAGTCGGCCGCTAGAATTATCCTCCAGGCAGTGACTGAGTTCGACCTAGCTACACAGCTAGTGTCGGAAATCCGTCAGCATCGGGTCTCAAACTCTACAACCTCTTAAATCCTAGTTTTGAAGAAGTTCAGAATGTTTTAAACATTAGCCTATTTTATTAATTTACATGTAACTACAGTATATTATTTTCATTAAATGGAATTCAAACATGACATTACAGAGGGATAACTAAATCCACGTCTTTCCAATCGTCGTGCACCAAAAATTCTTCTGAAATAGTTATCAAAGGCATTAACAATCTTGTATTTAAGTCCCATGTTTCTTGTATTTAAATCCTTATAGGGAAACTACACACTAATGCTGAATTAATTGACTCAATAACTGGAAATCAGAGCTTCAATGCGCGTCTTTCTTGATGACGTCAAAACAGTTTTTTCTGTGAAGTACAAAGCTTAATGACAGACTCTCTCCTGCATGTAAATACATTTAACGTACTGTTCTTTCTCAACAAGAAATTGTCCCAGAACCGAACGCATCGTTCTATTATTAATATCTGAGGAGGGGTTGCTTTAGTCACGACAAAAATTTTGTTCAACGAATACTGAACGATGCACTAACAAAGAAGAGATACTTCGGAGGCTAAAAAACAGGATGGATGGTTGAAAACGATAAACGCAACATGACCTAATTTGTGTGTTTGAAGACGAAGATGAGTTGGGAGGAAAAGAATAAGAGCTTTCTCCTTTCTTCTAATGCTGCATCTCTCCTGGGATATAGGTGACCAAGAACAATGACAGTTTTATGGGCAATTACAAAATAATAATAATAATAATAATAATAATAATAATAATAATAATAATAATAATAATAATAGAGATATGTAGTATGTTGCTTTTGTTTACCACGTCACAAACACAAGGTAAAAGCTTCATACCTCACGCGAGATTCCAAAATACAAACCAGTGCAGAGAGATTTTCCCTGCATTCTGTAGGTAGGCAAACCTATTTTACGATAATCAAATTTCAGATTTCATCCCAAATTCCAGTACTTTTAATTCCCCTCTTAATCAAATTCAATGCGCATGTTTCCTTTCTTAATCGTTTTATTAGTATTAGCATTAATAACAGTTACAAATGTGCGTAATGTCTTATCTACAAGAAATTTCTATTTATATAAAAAATTTTGAAATAGCAGTTAATAAATTAATTTAGTTTTAAGATGTACAAATAATGAATTATTTTGATGAGATAATTGAAAACACATTCGTTGTTTACATTTGCGAGACGGTTTAAAAATCAAATCAAATAAACACGCATCAAATTTATACACGGTAATTATATTCTATTCAGTAAGTTTCATCCACCAGGGAAACCAAATGCAATATAGGTTTTCAAACAATATATTTTTTAAATTGTTTAATGGAACATATTTTAGTACAAGTAGCATGAACATTTAGTCTGTTCAGATTGTACTGTTGGTTACAAATGTTGGGTATTGGAATCTGGAAGATTCGAGTTTGGCTATATGTACACACGCACACACAAATTAATTGTATCATGTGGTATATATAAAATATTTATTGCATTAAAATATTTAAAGTATAACGATTAAGCATAAATTGCTGACACACACTTTTTTCTTAACCATTATTTTCATGGATCTAAGAATAAAGTACACAGGCACGCCTTAATAAACTGATGGATGAAATCAAAGGACTTGATGTTTCATAAAATATGCAAACCCTTAAAAGCTACTCAACCAATCGCTTTCGATACACGCTTTCGGTGGCCGAATCGAATCAAAAATCGAATCAACCGACGACTAAACGCACCATTAGCATGTATACAAGAACTCTCCACTCCGCTACTAATATATGCTAAACCTCTTAAGAAAATGCCTCAGTAATGGCTTTTTCATTAATACAATATTCAATTTATTTCATAAGCTGAGATTTTCCTCAAAGAAATAGCGTAAAGCGATCACCTTTCATCGAAAGACAATTTATGAAATAGGTTTAATATTCACAATTATTTTTAATAACAATGAATAATTTAAATGTTTTATTGACACTAAACAAAACAGACTACATTTTCACTATTGGATTTTTTAAGGTCTCTAAGCAGACGCAGGAGAAATGACTCCCAATAAACAAATTAAATAACTGAAGAAAATAGGAGTGTGAAATAAATGAAAAAACAAAAGTTTGGGCATGACACATGAACTACGTTTGACTCCCTATTCCCGTAATCGCATGAATTGATCACAGAATCAATCAGAAGATTCCGAAAGGCCCTTTAAAACAGTCTAGATTTGTGTCTAGAACCCTCATGCAGGCAATGGTTTCATTCCTTCCAATAACTATCGATACTCAAGTTGATAAAGGTTTTAGAAGCGTATTTTCTCCGCTATTAGCAGCAACACTGCATTCGGTTAATGCAACACTGGAAGTCAGAATCAAATGCGAGTTGAAGAACATAACACAGCGCAATTATTATTTAAATAAATCAATATGCTTATTGTTCAATTCAACTATTTATATCCAATATTATAGATTCTCAAGATATATTTACATCCATTTGGAAAAAGTTAACCTCAGTAACTCGAAAAATATATGATAAAATATGTACAGTATACGAGATACCATATATCTTCAGTGCACTGCTGCACTTCTCCAAACTGAACTGCAATATCTCAAACCGCCCCAAAATGGCGATTCATGCTCCAGATATTACTCATCCCACCAGAAAATCTACAGAAACTCTTTGCTCACTATAAATTCCACTTCGATTGCCTTGGGATCAAATTCAGGTCTGAGCGGTGGAATGCGAGAGCTCAAAGCATCGCGACACTGGCCCCATGGAGTCGTTGTTGTGAGGTTTTAGTGCGCAGATTAGAAACGTTCTCTGAAGCGCTGATCTCTCGCCCCTCCCCTATTTTCGAGACTTTTAACAACGAAATTGCATCACAAAGTGAGGCGTGTGACCCGATGCAACATATAATTATATAATTGTCTAATAATCCAATTTATGTGACTGTATATGACATTTTATGATCAGGTTAATCTGACTTTTGACTAGCTAGCGGAGTTCTCTAGCCTGGGCCTGAGGGTACAGGGGGACATGTGGTTATCATGTCGCAATTACATCACCGTATCTAGCTTTTTTGGCCTGTCTGCGCTTTCACTCGTCACACAGCTATAGAAACTGAGCCGATTTATATTAGAAAGCTGCAGCTTTATTTTTGCCCCGACCGCGAATCGAATCAGAGGCCACCTCACGGAAAGCTTGCACGCTGTCCATGAGCCATCGAAGGGGCTGGGGTTTTTTAAATAAATAATCAAATTACATATATTGTAGCCACTGATATTTTCTTTCGAATGTTTGAAGGTAAAAGAATTGAGCAAGTAAAAGTATTCTAAAAAATCGTCTAATCGAAAAAAATACAGTTTAATGTGCTCTGAAAAGACGTCTGACTTGCCAATACAATACACCGTACATGCATTACACTGTGATAATATTTTTCATTGCCTTAAGTAAACGAGCAATCGCGGTTCACGCCATTCATTTCAGTTTACCCGAATATAAGCAGGCAGAGGCGCCAACACATCTGCAACGAGACTCGCAAACCGCGCTCGCCCGTGTATGTGCGATACCAGTCGGAGGTCCCCTAACTCTTCCCGGAGGCCCCCGAAAAACCTTCGACGCAGCCCCGCCCAGACAGCGCCTGCGTCGCCCGCCAGCCCACTGCAGCGCCTCGTCCCGCTTTCGCGCCGCCCGCCCGCCCTCCTGCCACTGGCTCACGGCAGCGGCTCAGCAGCCTCGGGGACCGGTTCCCCACGGGGTTTTTCTGGGCCGCACAGTGGGCTGCAACGACCTGAAAAGGGCGCTTTACGGTCCGTTCTTATAATAAAAATGTTTATGTTACGATTCCATGATGTATATAATTGATGATTTGCGTAATTATCAGAGAATAATTATTTTAGTCTCTAATTGGGTATTTGAAAGTGTTTGACGTGTTCTGAAAGTTCTATGGATGCTGGAGGTGAGAAAGAAAAATTTAAGGTCGTTGGTTTCCTTGTCTTGATTCCGATGAACAAGAGTTCGTCCTTGCTATGCGGAAGGTGCCGAATTTGCTGAATTAATTATTTGTATAAGTAGGTAAAAGATTGTGTCATTTGGATGCCGAGAGGCTTTCAGTACCATCATCAGTATTTATCATCGTTATCACCATCAATACGCACAAAATTAGTGAGAACAAATCGAAATATTAATCGTGTTGAAACTAAACTCTATTTAAATGTACTGAAGGCGCAATTTCAGAGAGATTCGAGTTTCAATAAATCGTGTTTTTTTGTTTGAAAGAATGATTCATTAATTTATTGAAAAAAGATCTTCACACTTTGAGGAAAGACATTTGAAACATTTAAGTGTATTTGAATAACCAAAAGTTTATTATTTGAAACGTGTTGGAAAGAGCGGACTTTGCCTAAAGTTCTGGGGCACTCTTTAATGCATACGAATAGACAAAAGTTGAAACGAGTAAAATATGCATGCTTCTATTTCTTTTAATCAATTTGATGTTAGTCAGCGTGTTTTTATCGCGAATGTGATTAGAAAAATACACGCCAAACACAGCACTAAAGCCTTTTTTGTAATTTAAATAATAAATTAAAGAGTATATAAAAACTCAGTAACTTTTTTAAGTCCCAAAGTGACAAGTTGCGATATTTACTAACAAAAATTATTTTGAAATATCTATCCTTTCAGATTAAATGCTGCAGTGGTCACTAACTACAGTGAAAAGTACAGAATTTTGAGAACCGTTTAAAATGTCAGAAACTCCCGTTTGCCCCCATTTGGGTTCAATATCCCTTACTGAATGTGAAATTTTTTTTAAATTCTTAATGATGCCGAAATTGATTTCAGTACTAAAGAAGAAATAGATTGCTCTTAGTATGCAATTTTCAGAAGGAAATAAATATAAATATAGTTAGAATTGAATAAAGATCACACATAAAAGTTACGAAATGAAATAGAAACAATAAATAATATTTATGAATTATAAGTTCTTAGTAAACCGTCAAAATTCTTAAAACGAAAATAATTAAACATGGGTGTATCACCACCAGTAAGTAATTTGTACTTTTTGAAATCGTCGACATTTTGAACGGGTTGCTATAACGACTACGAGTGAAATCCAGTACATGTGTATCAGCGCTTTCAACCCCACTGTGCGGCGCAGCACTGTGGCTGCGATGGCGGTGGCAATATCGCGCGATCTTGCCGCCCGTCCACCCGCTCGCCGCTCGCCCGGCCGGTTCTCGCGCCACGTCCGCCACGCACCGCACGAGCCACCGCGCCAAGCCACGCCACTCCGCGCAACGCCACGCCACCGTGTTACAGCGGAAAATCACTTGGAATATGGTTTATAGCGGAATTTGTTTGTTATTTAAGATCGCATCAACATCTAGCACAACTGTGACCACTACTGCATTCAACGGTATGATGACTGTGAAGATGACATTACATGGTGATGATTTGGGGTGAGAGGACGAACACACATACAATCATGCACGAGGCGGTACTCGAACCCGCGAGCCTTCAGTCTGAGATCGCTACGGAACTACTGCCTTCACGATCTCGGCCATCGGGGATTGAATGAACTGAATTAAACCGTGATTCTGTTAAAATAATGCGTGCGAAAAATGTCGATGCAGGTCGCATTTATTTAATTTAAGATCTAATTAATATTTTTTTAAATTCAAATTGTGCACACTTCCATACTTAATAACATTCTCGGTAATGAATTTGCGCAGATTGCCGACCAGCTAGGAATTTATATTTATAAATAATATTTAAGATTTCTTTTTTTTAACCCAACTTGTATGCGTAATCTTTATTTGCACAGCATGTTCTCGCATCTATCCTTGGTATAACAAACTAGTAGTGAGATAGTGAGTTTTTTTTGTTTGTTTCCGATTAAACCCATAAATGTAGTCCATGTAACTTCCGAAGATGTTTTTCTACTGCGCTGGAGCTATCACGGCAACCTACACGCTTTGCGGCTTGCGGTTTCCCCTCCAAGTATCTTCCCCAGCGAGCACGGCTAGCCTCGGACAAGCTCTACGTTCCACACAGACCCCCCTGCAGATGCGGTAACGTAGTATACATGAGTGTAAGCGTGTGTGTGCGTGTTAGGAGAAAGAGGCGTCAAGGATGCGGAAGGTACGCTCGAACATGGCCTGTTTATTTGGTTACAGCCCCGGCATTCGCCTGGTTCACATTGGAAAAAACACGGAAAACTGCCATTCAGTAATTCAGCCGGTCGCTAAATTTCTCCTTTAGCCAGTGGTTGAATTCGTCCCATCCATATACGAGTAGATCATGTCGAAAATCCACCACCGTCAGGAATCGAACACTAGAATCAGGGGCAACATTGTTGCGGTTGAGTTATCGTTGCCGCCTGAAGGACGCAATCATCTTTCAATATCATCGCTAAAATTTCAGCTTATCTGTGCACTGATAAGCTTGTTCAGGCAGAGACGTGCTATGCCTAGCGCCGCGGGCGTCGCCACGAGCCGTAGAGAAGCGACTAAGGCGCCAACTGGCATTGTATAGTGGCGCACGTAGTGTAAATAGTGCAAATAGTGTTTTTAAGGTGTATATAGTGTCGTGTGAAAGTGCATGTGTCAAGTGTAAATAGAACCTAGTGTGAATGTGCCTGTGAATGTGTGAATGAAAAAAAATCCAAGAAAACTAAAACTAATAAACATGTAGTAAAATACAAAGTCTTGTGCTAATCTGAGGTTGCCGGCCAAAGTGCCGGCTTCATCCATAGGTTAAGTTAGAAATAAGTTAGTAAGTAAGCACTGCCCCCTTTGCCGCCTAAGCCGAAGAGCTGCGGCGCATGTACCCCAACATGAAAATAACCTCCCGCCTCGCCAGGGCTAATGGCGAGGGGAAAGTTGAAAACAAGAAACTGGCATTGTATCAGAGATTCAAATCTCCAAGCATCCATGCGGAATTCGTGGTGGGCCAAGCGGGCTTGCAGCAGGTTTTTTCACGGTTTTCCCGTTTCTCGTGCTTCTCATTTCAACACTGGCCCATCAAAATTCATATCTTCACGAACATCGTCACCTGTGCATCCCGATATAGCTACAGAACATGCGTACTAAAATCAAATAAATACAATATTAGGTGTTAATTGAATATCAGTTTTACGAGGGAAGTCATTCAACATCGTACATGTTACTACATTTTGTCGGATATTAGCATTCCACTACAGTTGGGGGCGTTTCTAGATAATACTATTATTGAATCAGTACAGAATGACACGGAATAAATGTTACTAAGAACTAGATCGTGTAGAGAGGTCGTGATTAATTTTTGCCAAAAATCATAATGGAGAATGTGGAACGAAAAACGACGTTTTATGCAATATATACGCGGCATTTGCCTCTGATTTCTAGGCAAGACTGTTTGCACATATGTTCAGCAAGAACGTGAAATCTCCTTGACTGCGTCAGAACGTAGTCTGCGGAACAATCTTAACAATGCAATATCTTCCATTGGCACACTATCCATTTATTTCTGTAAGTATTGATTTTAAATATTAGTTGCGAAGAAGTTGATGTCTAATGTCCGGGTTTTTAAATTGTCCATTCCATCACATAGTCGCCCAATTCTAGAAACTGTTGACTTCAATTTTTGCCACCACAAAGCAACACTCAAATATTCATTCGTAGCTTATGACATTCTTTGTCTAAGCGAATGTGCGAGCTTATTTAGACGGAAATTGTCAAATGATACAATTTTGCCGAGCATTTAGACAGGATTATTTTAGATTTCCCAGGAGTGATTTGGCATACTGAGTACTTTCTTCCTTTGAAAATTTGCTTCAGATCATGTTTTCTCCTTCAGTAAATAGATTTGTATAAATCTTGACATTCATTTCAAATAAAACCTCTGCTGATTAAATGGGTCTAAATTCATCGTCAACTGCACATTACTCCGAAGGCATTTGTATTATGATGTTTTCTTTGTAGATGTAAAAATGCTAAATTCATAAAGCAACTTCAATTTTTTTTTAAAATTCCCGCAGAAAACAGACATATCAGTTCTCAGCAGTCGCACGTATTTGTGCTTGTGATTTAAAGAAAATACATAATTTAATATCTAGTTTTGCAAAAAATTTATTTTTGAAAAAGCACGCTTGCTATGTCATTATTCATCATAAAATAAAGCAAACTGTACACTGTTTTGCCAAACCTCTTACGCTTGGTCACACAAAATATAAATACATATTGAAAAACACTAATTAGTTTTATGTAAATTTCTCCAAAGGCTAAAGGTGTTCGTAGGTTAGGTGAAGATATCAAATAATAAAGGAAAACAGAAATAAAGCCTGCAAATCTATTTCGGTAGAGTGAATTAACTGAACGGCAATAGATATGCTGATGAGAACGTCCCCATAGGAAACATCAATTTCAATCATATACGCATGTTTCGAATGAGCTCACTCGCGGGATTAATCTGTTTCGAAATCACCAACAACATTCACCAACCCGTGCAGTTTATTCGACATGTTCGGTCCGGGGCAGAATATATTATACATCACTTACCAAAATAGACACCTATATTCCAACCTAAGTCACCTTTTTATTTCCTTTGATATATTAAAAGTTTATAACACTGTCAAACTTTGTAATTCCTAAATCACCCACATCAGAAAATTTCGCGTACACTCAGTTGCCTCCCAGTTTCCCGCCTAGAAAACCAACCACCTCCCGGCAAATAAAGCAATTCACGTCATCGCGCGTCCGTGTACCAATCACGGGAAAAATGGCTTGATCGATCCGTCCGTCGGAAAGAAACTCGCAAGAATGTCATTCTCGAGCGACGGGATCGTGTCAAGTAATTACGAATGCCATTACCCCGCCGGCGAACAAGCGGGAAAGTCACGACGCGCGAGTTTTGTGGGGCTCAACTCCGCCGGCGGCGGCCGCGCTTTCTGGGAACTGTCGCCCTTGCGCGGCGCGGCGCGGCACGGCATGGCGACCCGTTGCGCAAAGGCGATCGCGGCGCGGCTTTCGCCATTGTGTATGGGCCGCGCGCGAGCGCCGCCGCCGCCGCCGTCGCCGAGGCGCGTATGCCCTTATACCGCCGCCGCCACGACGCGCAGCCTCCGAGGCACGTCACCGGTCGAGGTGCGTGCCTCCATCCGTGCTCGAGGGTGGTCGCGCCGACAGGCGGACCTGTCACGGCGACGGTGCAACTGATCCAGCGGTTCTCCCGGGGAAGACGATACTTTCACCGCAATAGATATAGTGTGTCGTATATCAGCATTAGTAATAATAACAACAATAGTAATAACAACAATAAGAATAATAAGAATAATAAGAATAATAAGAATAATAAGAATAATAAGAATAATAAGAATAATAAATATCAGCTTAGGTGACTTAGGGCATCAGTTGATGTCACTGCACTCACTGTTCTTACCGGAAAGTCATTCTATTTTAATTCCGATGATGGTAGGCCTTTCGACACTAGGTCGAATTCCGCCGTTGTCTGGAGGAGAATTCTACCCTAACAATATCCATGGTTGACTTGATCATTACGAGACGAATGCCGAACCAGTACACTAACAAGCATGCCAAGCACGCGATATTTCCTTCCTCTTATTTGTCCTTTCCTCTCACCTTACTCACACACATACACACGATCACACACACACACACACACACACACACACACACACACACACACACACACACACTTGCACTTGCGTGCACTACACTGCCTGATTTGTCAGGAGCTTAGATCTTGCCCTGACTGGGGCTGTTCCCCGTTGCAGGGGAGATACCTGGAAGGGAAATAGCCCTGCAAACCGACATGTAGGTCCATCGCAGGAGCAATACCGCGACCTCCAGGTGCATAACATTCACCACACTAAAGGGACAAATGACCATAGAATCTGACGTGCCGAGAAACATCAATCAGCTTCATCACATGTTTACCGCATATACCAGCACTAGCTAATTTGGAAATGAAACTGGAAATTCAAAGCTTCATGCCAAAAGAATGAATAAACAGGGCACAAAGAAGACCCAAAAAATCTCTAAATTGATTCAATTCATTCACGTGTGATTCGATTAGGCTCAAGTCGAAAAACAAGATAAACTTACTTATTATCGTCAGTGGTAAAAACAATTTGCGGCGCATCATTTGAAGTGGAAAAAAAATCACCACCACTAAAACTATCCGAGAAGAGAACTTCTAATTCTAAGGCTGGAAATAATTTTTTTAAAAAGTCATTAGCTCATGTTTATGGTTTGAGAAGTGGCCAGAGAGAAAGAGACAGCATCTGTCAGAGCGAGAGAAAACGGACCGTTAAGAAACCTCCGGCACGAGCGTGGGTTAGACGAGTGAGCCGACAGATCTACTATTTCGAAAGAGCCTTGGTCGGAGAGACGTCTATCGAATTGCTTTTCAGATCAGTGTTCAAGCCAAACTCTACGGATACAGCTGTGACCTGTTTTCAATATGAATCGTGTAGTAATAATTTTCCTATTAATAAAAGCTGAGTATTGGATTCTATTGGAGCTTAAAATATTTTGAATGTTACATATAATTAAAGGTATAGAATGAAGATTCTAATTTTCATGATCATGAATTGATGAGCAGTCACAGTTATGTTCTGATTGAGATATTGCAAGTTAATGTAAATGTCCGCAATTTATTTATTTTATTAAACATTTTTAAATTTATTGACGACAATAATAAAATTAAAGTTTTAACCTTTGCATAAATTTCATTTAATATTATCGTCATAATAATATGGCATTACCGAAACGCGTACCTTCCAGCTTGCATATCTATGAAATTTTTAAAATACGTATTTCCACTTTGAATAACTACTATCGGCATCAGTCTCATTATTTACATTCACTAATATCATTATCAGTCTATCTCGTTTCCCAGAACCTGTAGTCAAAGTTAAACGAAAATGATAGTACATTTGAATTTTTTTTAATCTAATAAAACGTTGAACGGTCGTAACAACGTATACGATATTGGTTACATTATATAATGGATGCTAATCCAATCAAGCAGAATGATCTCGTTTGATCATTATCCAACCTCTTATGAGAGATATGACGATACTTATTTCGTAATCAATTATTAAAAATAGTCCTGAAACTAAGAATATATAAGAGCGTGAACAACGGCAATACTACCCTTGTGCAGGTTCTTCTCATTTAAGTTATTTAAATAAAAAAATACACATTTGCATTATCATGTTATAATTTCTCCAATGTTTCACACAGAAATGCTAAAAACAAACCTATTAAGAGACGTGTCGCCAGATATACTACAGAATAATATTTTTTTAGATAATGCGCTGAGATTGAAGCACATAAAATACATTGGTAGTACCTTTTTTGAAATTTCTCGGAAGAGGCAACGACGCACAAGGACGTTCGTTCACAGTAAGAAGCCTCCGAGTTGTTTTTTGCGTCGATGACGTCCCTCGCCCTTCCCTCTCTTTGCTCTCTAGCTCATTCGTGCTGGGGAACTGGTTTGCGAATGAATGACGATGGCAATTTGTGAGCTTCATTAATGTCATATGAAAGATCCATAAATTGCTGGGACACTAATACAGTTTATGAATCATTCATTACTATAAACATACTGAAATTGAGAGCATGTGCGCAATGCACAATGCAGGTGAATTTCGAATGGAATGCGTTCTTAAACTTTCGTGAAGAAAACTATCACAGAATACTGAGTGATCTATTAATTTTATAGATAATTATGGATGTAATATTCTTCATCAGGCGTTTTGTAAATTTGATGTTAGGATTTAATCTAAGATACCCAATAAGAAGGCGTGGTAATGCGATGTAGATGATTATGACTCCCATTTTTGCTTTCCTTCTTTTCTTCATTACTCGTTTTGTCTTTTCAGTTGACCCACTTCCGAAATTGGTTTGCTGATATTCAAAACGTATTTAGGGACAAAAACATTGTTCGTATAGAGTTTCCATTAGATACTTATTTTTAACGCTAAAAATTACTTTTGCAAGCAAAGCGAAACGAACAAAAGCAAAGGGTGAACGTTTGCAAAGATATTTGACGTCCACCGTTAGTCGAAAATACGACAAAATGAAAACAGGTTCACATTTTTTGTCACTTTATTCACATGGCATACGCCTTCATAAAAGAGTCTCATTTTACCTAAGAACGCCTCTCAAACAAAGTGCAATTTTACTCTCACAACGCAATTGATTTCCACTGTTACATTCTGTCACGATACGGAATAACGTGTCGTTCATTACCTCATTTCTGGAATCGCGCATTTTTTAATCATTTTCATTTCTTCCGTGTTTTTAGTCGTAAAAAGTATGACCAGAAGAATCCATTGAAATAATTTCCAAATTAAGCGAATTCCCTTCTAAACACACGTCGGCGTAATTGGAAGTTAACAAGAGACTGGGGACGCTGGTGCTTTACGCCGGTGGACCGGCCGGCGGCGGGCGGGCGGTCGGGCGGGCGACCGGCTGCCAGGCGCGAGAACGTGAGTCGGGCAGGGGCGGGGCGGAGGGGCTTGTTGGGGCGGGGCTGCACCTGTAACGAGCCCTGTGAGCGAGCGCGCTAATTGACACGCCGCTGCCCCTGGAAAAAGGGAGGGAAAAGCGGAGGGCCCAGCGCTGGCATCGCGCGGAGCCTGCGACGCTCTGACGTCACGACGCGTGGCTCTGCAGAAAGGGATGGTGTCCGTGAGGCAGGTGCGAGACAACAAGAGAGGGTTTTTTTTTTCGAAAATAAATTTCCTTTTACATGTTTTTTTTTAATTATTTTTCAATTGGTCATTGAATCTGAGGCTGATCTGCAAAATAATGCAATTCCTTGGGTTGCGCGCTTGAGTTCATCATGAATAGTACATTCTCTACCCATTCTCTTCAGAACTATTTGTGAAGGCGACCTGACGTATTGTTCTAGAATATAAACTGCTGTAACAAAAATGAGTTGCTACAATTTGGTGTATTGTGCCAAATTCAGACACCACGGAAACTATCGCTAGATTTAGGATAGGACATTTTCTTGATTTTGGTCTAAAATATTAGATTATCAAAATCCGGCCATTATCTGAATATATAAGTACAAATTTTGAGTAAATTCTCCATACAAAAATAAATGCATAATTGAAAATGCAAAATTTAATGTTCCTGAAATACAAAATATATTCTTGTATTAAGATAAGAGAAAGTTAGAAAAAACTAATTGTCTTACAACAGCAAATTTTGTCTCGTATAATTTCTAATCTTCTCAATTTTCGAAAAAGCTGAGAGTTCAACGAAAATGAAATATGCGCCGTCTTAAGCCTTTCCTCTCTCCCTGGAATTTTGTTTTTTAATTGGAGCCGTATATGAGAAAAACGTGATTTTATGTAATTTTACTTCAAGCAGAAATCACGCAAAAACTACTCATTATTTCAAAAAAATGTTCTTGACTTTATAAAAAGATCTAATTTTTTAGATCATCTTTTATTGAGAAAAATCTCTTTCATCAATACTGAGCATTTGCAATTTTAATTTTTTGCAAATACAGAAATTTTTTGCAATTTCTTTGAAAATACGTAGAGTTTTCGAAAATGGAATTAAACCAAATATGTTTCGTACACACAAATGCTTGAGTTCGTTTAGATTGATCGGGGAATATTAATTTTGAAAAAAGCGTCTGAACGATTGAGGTGGTAGAGTTCACCAGAGACGGAGGACCAAGAAATATTTAGCCTTTCTCTTCTCACAACATAAGGCAAGAACATAAAAACCCATCGGTGAAAATTAAAATAAAAAATTTCGTTCTAAAACAGTAGTCTATGTATAAAAATAGGCCAGAACAATACAGATTACGTACGCAGTAAAGAGAGAATGTAAGAAGATGAGCTTGTCGTTCAAAGTTCATGTTGAAATGATGACATGTCATGTCAGAAGTGTTTTAAAGACGAATAGGAAAATAAATTACAGGAAAAAATATATTTATTTTTCCACGTGTATTAATCGACTTGATTTATTACGCAACAGTTCTCACTTCGTCTGCGGCCCCAAAATCCAAAGGCTGCTAGAAGCTGAATCGTTGGCCAGTGAACGTGGACGAGTGAATACGGGGAAGAGGAAGACGGAGAGATGAGAGGATGTTCTATCAAGGGTCGGAAGATTGATCTGGGAAACTTTTCAGTGCTATTTGCTGAATCAAAGAGCCTTCTTCCTCGCAAAACTTTTACATAAACATTGCGAGGACAAAGCGCTCAAAAATTCTAGCTCTTGTGGGCTCTCCAAATTCTGTTCTTTGCTCTCAGGCTTTTCTAACTCAATGAAGGATCTGTATTAACATGAATGTTAGAGAAGACAAATATTTTTTCAGCGTTGCTTACATTGTCTTTCGTTGTGACAACGACAAATGAAACGTAGTAAAATATTAAGAAGGTATCATTTCACGATATTTTATTGAATTGTTTCCCCTCACTGACACGAACTAGCTAATATTCATAATTATGACAAGGAAATGCCCTAATTTAAGGAATTTTGAAAGCAATTTTTACATCCTGAACTTTTTCAATCTAAAAACTAACTGCAATAATTTTACAATAACGATTTACCCTTTTTTTCATTTCCCTTCATGTTGCACATGGGCCAAATTACTTAAGATCTCCAAGCAGAAAAGTTCCTTTTCCAAATAAAGGGATCATGCTAACATAATTATAACCCTCATTTCACTTATCCAAAAGATGAATGTAGTAGAATTTACCGAGAAACAAATATTATCAAGACATTGTACCAAGATTCTCGTTCAAGACCAATAAGCAGCAGAAAAGTATCCAGAAGCTGAGAAATTAACAATTTTGTATGAACACTGTTTTTCCTCTGGTTTACAAAAATTACAGACATGAGAAACTGTTTCTGCGTAGAGATCTTAAGTAGTCTCTTCAAATACAGTTTTCATTGTGTCATATTGCAACAGTTGAATAGCAACTTACTGATAAACACAAAAATCTAGAGTTCATTCCACCTCACAATGCATCTTATCGCATCACGATATTTGAATTAAACCGCCCTTCACTTAACGAGGTGATCGTAGGTTAGTAAAACACCACGTCATTAAAGGCTGACGAAAACGGCGTTAACGCGCGGTCGCAATAGCTGCCACAAGCCCGTCATCGGCGTTAGCGCTACTCATAATTGACGCTAATACTTCCGATTAACGCTTGCCCGCCGAGGAGGAACCATCGGCGGTGACGCGCAGACGTGCCCCCAACTCGGGCATAAGTTGGTACTGGCGGCGGCGGCGGCGGCAGCGAAACGAGGAAAGACCGTGTGGCG
This sequence comes from Gryllus bimaculatus, assembly GCA_017312745.1. Lineage (NCBI taxonomy): Eukaryota > Metazoa > Arthropoda > Insecta > Orthoptera > Gryllidae > Gryllus > Gryllus bimaculatus. The sequence continues at coordinate 1,788,286 of BOPP01000056.1, forward strand.
CCCCGCGGCCCGGCGCGCACCGCCCGTGTTGCGCTCGCTAATGAGCTGGATCAAGGGCCCCGCCGCCAGCGCCCCTGGCGACGCGGCCGGCACCGCCGCCCGCCGCTACAGCGCCACGCGGGGGGCACCCGGACGCGAGAACAGTGCACCACGTTCGACATCTAAAGGCTTTGTAGCTCAAACTGAATGTTTTTGGAGGTGGTAGTACAGTGCACCACGTTCGACATCTAAAGGCTTTTTAGCTCAAACTGAATGTTTTTGGAGGTGGTAGTACAGTGCACCACATCTAAAGGCTTTTTAGCTCAAACTGAATGTTTGTGAAGGTGGTAGTTTACTGTTTTAAAAATCTAAAAGCTTCATGGTGCAGGGGGTCCTAGATTCGACAATGGAAGGATTTCAGTCAGATAACTGTTTAAAGGCCACACACTGCCTAGAGAATAATTCCAGAGGCAGGTTATGATCCTCTCAAGTTGATTTCGTGGTTCCGAAGCAGTTTCTGGGAAAACGTGCCAAGATATGCGCGTAATTCTTCCTTCACCACCCAACCCCTTTCCCATCCTTGAGTCCAACCGATAGTCCAACCGATTCCTTATGTTTACGTGTCCAATTGAAAACGAGTAAATTAGTAGAAAATCTCAAAAAAAATCCGAGATGTAGCAAATAGCTGCAAGTTTCCCGAAATACTAAGAAAGTTATTTTATTTAGAGGTGGACGCGTACACAATACATGATGAAACTAACAAAAATTAGTTTTTAAAACTTAATATATTAATTTAGTTTTCATTAAGAAGCGTTATAGGTAATTATTAAATAAAAATATGAAATTTCTGATAAAATAACGTCAAAGAAATCAAATAGCAATGTTCAAAGAGGAGAACTAGCTGTGAGATCCTTTTAGGCCTTATATCTCCAGCCATAGTAGCTAGGTCAAATTTAGTCGCTGTCTGGAGGAGAAATCTAGTGGCCGGTTGTTCAGATCGGTACTTTTCCATGGTTTCTACAATTGAACTAGGCGAAAGTCACACAACTAACAAACGCTCCACGAACCGCGCGCGTTCTTTCCTTTCTCTTCTCTGTCCTAACCTCCCCCTTACGCACAGTTACACTTACATGGGCTTCACTATCACAATCACACACAATGGAAGATCATTCGGAAGCTTAGAGTGTGTCCCGACTGAGTCGGTTTCCTGTTGGGGGAGGCACCTAGATGGGGGAAATCCTGCATGCCGATATGTAAGTCTGTGCCGGAATTCGCCATTCAACAGGGGAAGAACGCCGTCACCTCCTGCGGAAAAAACACCCACTATATTAACGGGACTAATGGTCATTGCAATTGACGTAACTGGGATGTGTGATAGTGTAGTCCATGTAAGTATCAAGAATGGAAATGAGGAATGCGTGGGGAGGGAAGGATTAAGCGCTGCTCTTGGTCCGTTATTGAGAGAACTGCGCCAGCATCAGTGGAACCACGAAATCGACCGGGATGTTCCATCAGGAAAACTCACTGGTGCAATTTTATCCCGAATTTATCAATGTTACGTTCTAAATTTAATTTTAATTTTATTCATCAGTTGCAATCATAATTTCTGATTATCTTTCCAACGTAGTGCAAATAATCCAATAAGTATAACATCACACCACATTCTAGTGGACTATTTCTCTATTTGTTGGTATATTACCACTAAAATCCGAAATGTGGATAAAGTTAGGAGTAGTAGGATAGCTATTTTTATATAATGCGTGCCAAGGTTAATTTATTTCTGCAATGTCACATGTTTATTTTTCAGTTGTCATAGTTCCAATCATTAAACTTAAAAGTCACCGAGGACAAGAAAATGTATATCAGAAATGCTAAACTGCTATTTTCAAATAAATTTATAAAGAAAAATTAACAGACCCTAAAATACAACTATTAAGTTCTAAGATTGGGTGTGAAAGTTTTTTCTCATAGTAAAGATTTTCTTTTCAAAAGTTGTATCGTCGCATCTTCATCAAACAGATTTACAAACATCAGATTACAAAATCTTATTACTAAAATCAGAAAGTGTAAAAGACATTTAGGAGACAACTTAGTAATTAATTACTCATTTTTCCCCATTAACTTCTTCTTTACTTGTGTGTGGTTTGAATATCTTCCCCTCATCAATTTACTAGTTCTTCGTATCAGTTGCTTGCAGGATTAGTATGCCTTCAAAAGAGAATATTTAACAGTCCCCCTAATGGGAAAATGAGATTCATCGATAAAAACTGACGATTTGCTTCAAATCATGACTTTAATTACATGAAATTGTATATACTCTTCACTCAATTGATGCTTTCAAGCAAATGTTGGGATTATTTCTGGCTTTGCTCGTGGATCCAAAAAGTAGCTCTTTTTCTTTCAAAATCTTCTGTTAAGATTTTTACTATTTTAACATTAAATTTAAACCGAAATAAACTCATCGACATGTTGACAGCGTAAAAATGCAAATGACGCGGATTCACTAATAGTCTTCAGAAATTATATGTATGAGAATCGTTCGATCGGAAGTACGAGGGCATGAAGCTGGAGCTTCGGCCAGGGGCGATGCTCTGTAGCGAGCGAAGGGCTTCTCAATAAAGGGCGCGCCCTCTCCCTGGTCTCCTCGTCAAGACTCGCCAAGGCGCCCGCTTCGTGATTGTTCTCCGGGGTTGAAAAGCTTCTGCGATGTACTCCCTTCTTAATATTTCCAGCAGAAAATGAGAACATCGGGCCTTGCTTCGCCCAAAAAACAAGCCTTCTAATCCACGGTACAACTTTGCGCAGACCCGGAGTGTGCCATAAGTCTCGTCTCTCGCCCTGGGAGACCCTCAACTTCGTCTTCATCAAATTTGCAGCGCGCAAAATGAGCGGAATACAACTGGGCGAAGATTTAATACGGAGACGGGAATAGTCCCAGCGCGCCGCTGTTTGGGAATAGGGACACCGCCATCGTATTACACTTACGAGTACGAAAATCGCAACGTGGTAAGTGCAGGTTTCGCCCGCAGCTGCCGGAACACAGAAGAATTTAAATATTTAGGCCGAGCTTCGCCGCGAGCTGAAAAGCATGACTAAGTAGTTGGAGGCAAAGAAGAACAGGGGCAAACAGGAACTTAGTTTGGGTGGCGCGACAGCTGCACTTCACCGGCGCGCGGGGGAGGGGGGACGGTGGCAAGGGCGGTGCGAAGATGGGGGTGGGCACGGCGGCGGCCGGGGGAGCCGGTAGGATGGGAGCAGAAGCGGGGGAGGCATCACCGGTGGCGGATAGGCGGCGGGGTGGGGCAGGGGTTCGGTCGTGGGGCGGGGGGAGGGGCGGGAGCGGAAACGGGGCTGGGTGTGGAATGTGGAGTGAAGGGGCGCGGGGTGGGCACGGATTGGGTCGGCGTTGGAGCGGGCTTAGGTGGTGGCAGGGATTGGGTCGGGTGTAGAGCGGCTGCAGGAGCGGAACGAACAGGGGTCGGGGACGTCTTGTCTGGGGTGGATGCTGGAGCGGCGCCCTGGGCTGGGGTGTGGGGGTGTCTCGTGAGCGGGCCGCAGCCGGGCGTTAGAGGCAGGGGCGGTTATGAGGCTTGGAATGCATTGCCGGGGCGGGTACCTGGGCTGAGGTGTGGGTGCGGCAGTGTCGGGAGCAAAACGGTCGGCATGGGGCTGGGGAGTAGAGGCAGGGGGAAGGGTTCATGAGGCTGAGGGCGGGCGTGCGGGGGCGGGCGGGCGCGTTGTCTCGCTCGTCGCGGAAAGAGCTGCGGAGGAGAACTTGATATTCGCCAGCGAAGCGGCGCGGCGGGGAAGTTCATGTTCCGGAGTGAAAGCTGGTCGATGGAGGCGCTGCCACTGGGGCAGCGGGGAAACGGGGCAGGCGCTGGCAAAGGAAGCGCTGGGGAAGTGTGCGAGGCGAGGCGTTGTGGGGGGAATGAGTTGCATTGTAACATTTCCTATAATAACGTCGAAGAACCGTCGCATCAAAATTGAAAGGCTCAGTACAACAAGGCGTAATCCCACATTTTTGTGAAATTGAGTTATTATCATCATGCAAAACTCCAAATAGTATTATTTTAGTGTAACACGTTATTTAAATCCAGTATGGAATTATATGCAAGTGTTATATGTTTATAGGTTCAAAAATGTACTATATGTTATGTGTTATATGTTACATGTACTATGAGTTATATGAGGGAGGTTGAGGTGAAAACCTCATTATCTCAGAACTATTTCTTCGTGGGACTTGTTCTACTGAGCCTTTCAATTGTCAGGGGTTCCGAATGAAATTACATTCGTCCGTGCGTAATTTTTATGCTGAAAGTGAGCTAGAAAATAATATAAGAGGATGTTTTATTAGTATTAACACCATATTATTAAATACCAATAATACTTCAGTAAAATTGCATTTATGAAGGTCTACAATTCATTGCGGTGTGCTTTCATTGCCTTTCGTTTGATGTACTTTTAAGAATATTCACGAAGGCGTTGTGATAATTATATAGAGATCATTATACTCGAACTGCATTCATTCATAAGACAAACAATTTTTCTTCGGAGAAACACCAAATTGCTAGACCGCGTTGCATTGTGACTTTTTATCCTAAATTTTAGATTTAAATAAACTAGTATTTACTATAACATTTCCTAGTACATTCTATAACATTAAATTCTCTTTAATTCAATGTTAAATTATATTGATAAACTACTCCACACTAAAGTAAATTAAGTATCGTTCATAAATTTCAATACGAACTTTTTGCCACTCTTCAAAGAAACATACGATCGGAATATTCAAGTATTTAAAAAGTACAAAATGACTATGAAAAATGTTGCGGAATGAAATAATGTCTAATGATAAATATATCCCATATTTAAGTGTAAAAGAAATTTGTGTGCGAAAGGAATATTGTGAGGAGATAGTCAGAATCTGAAGTATGTAGTCAGAAGAATAGAAATGCATTGGTGACACATAACGTACTTGACGATCACGAACGTTATAAACAGAAGGGCAAAATCCACATGAATGCCAGTAAGAATACATAAAAGAAATCTCTAAAGCAGGGAAGTGACATAGTTTCCAAGAGCCCAGGTGAATGATTCAGTGCCTCAACAGTTACCTCGACGAATCATACGTTCAGGGCGGAAGCGCAGGGCTCCTCCACAGGATGAAGGGCGCAAGACGAAGCGTGGGCGGGTGGAAACGAGAACACGACGGTCAACTTTGTTGAATGGCGGAGCTAACAAAAGGGAAGCAGCGAGGCAGGAATCGGTAGACTGCACGTGAGCGATATCGACCTGAACACAGAGAGAGAAGGAGGTGATTCACGTGAATGCGCGGATTCAGTCAACTGGTCGAGGTTCAAGGAGGCAAAGGAGGTAGAGGTAAAGAAAATTACGCTAACAAATAAGTAAAATTTGTATGTATAGTTAGTGTTAATGACTCATCAACGCGTGTGAATTTGATTCAATATTTTACACAGATACTGCAAGAACAGTTAATTTAAAGCTCGCCTAAGGCATGGGTGAATTGGTGATTAAATAAATTGTCCGACCATTGCCACTGTTATGAGTGTATTCAATAGTATCCTATTGAAAACGATTTCTCATATATACACTATCCACAAAAATAACCTGTCTTAGAAAATGGCGGTACTGATCATTACACTAATAATCCCCTTCTATGAATTGGAATATCAGTACTCAACAATCAATAACTCACATCTGTCGAGGAAAATGGAAAATAATCATTAAATATTTAGAAAAAGCGTCGAATTATTGCGCGCGTAGGATACATATATGTGCGTGTGTAATTAATTTAAGGTATCAAGGAATTTAATTTATTTCTACTCAAGTTACCTACGCATTTCTATATTTACAATTACAATTAAATAAATAACCTATTATATTGGATAGTTTCGAAAAAACGTTTCAGAAAAATATAGCGATTCAGTAACTCACGACCACTAAAAAAGCAAATATATAAAATTGTAATCATCAAAGATTTCGAATGACTTATCTCGAATATGAAAAATGCAATCGTAATTACAACCATACTTTCTAGTACACCGTTTCTGGATAATTGAATTGTTACATGATTTTTGAATCCGGTGATATAGAAGTGAACCAGTCAATAGCTTAAAAATGTCGAGAAATCCCAAATACACACGTCGGCTTTGAGCCGTTTGACTGACACCCGTGGCGCCACAGAGAGTGGAACCGCTCCTCCTGCTCTACCCTGCCCCGCCCTGTTCCTGTTCCACTCCTCTCCCCGTCCCGTTCGACCCCTCCCGCCTCGCACCGTCCGGTCCGCCCGCCCGCCCCGCCCCGCCCCATCCGGCCCTGGCCCGCCGCTGCCCGCCCGGCCCCGCCCGGCCCGCCCGCCTCGCCCGGCCGCCGCCCCGCCCCGTCCCGCCCCGCCCCGCCCGCTCCGCCCGGCCCCCTCCCGCCCCCGCCCCGCCCCACCCAACCCCGCCCGCCCCGCCAAACCCCGCCCCGCCCCGACCGGCGCGGAAGGCAAGGAGAGAAGACAGCAGCGGCGCGTGTTTGCGCACCCCCACTCGAGGCGACTTCCCAAGTGGACAATTGGTTGTGTCAAGAGGTCGAGAATTCCGCGCCCTCCTCCCACACCAACTCCGCCGCCCCCGCCGCCCCCACCTCCCCGTTCGCGCCGAATGGACGGCAGGCGACGACAGGCAGCCACTCGCGTGGAAGAAAAGAAATTCGCAGACGCGAAGGTCCACGCGCACTCGTTCCCGCCAGAGACTCGTTAGATTTTGTTGTCCGTTCGCCTGAAATGGGGTTGAAAACTCTTAAGTTAAGTTCTGGAATGTTCTATTTGAAAAGTTTTCTTTGATTGTTAGTTTATCCACTATATGATACTTTTTCTTCTCCGTCAATAAAATAAGTTCAAAAAATCAAGTTCCCAAAAATCAGTTTTTCAGATTGTTTTTTCAGAACATAGTCAAATATTTAAAACATATTTACAACCAATATCTGTATTAAAATGAAATAATTCATTTTATAAAATAGGCAATATTTAGAAAGTCGACGATATCGTGGATAAAAACGCCTATTTCCACAATAATTTTTTTTTATATTTTGAAAAAGTGAAACGACTCTCATGTTGTTATTTTTGTATATTAAAAACGACCAAAAATATTTTTACTTCAAAATTATTAAACCAAATATTTTCATATATATTCGTAATTTCGTTGTAATATATTTTTTCATTGTTTGCCCATTTACGAATTAGGATTGTGTAGAGACCTATTTTGCCAGGACTGTTCAGAAAATTATGCATCGTGAAAAAATGTTTAACAAGCCACTGTGATGACTTTGCATTATCAAGATATTAGGTAAACGAATCCATGATATTGCAGTGTAAAGGTGCATATGGGTTTGCGTGTTTTACAATGAGTACACTTGGCCGTCCTTTGTGCCGAGGAGTCCGATAAGCTTGTTATTACGAGCATCACTTACCGCTTTATCTAAGCAATATGAAATGCAACTCAACACATAAGGACGCATACTTTTGAACACACTGCTACATAGATGAACTTCATAACGGAATTGAAAATATTTGATGATAATCCCAATCAAAACAATGTAAAAACTAGAAAGTTTCTATGCAATTTTGAAAAATGAAAAAGTGTTTGTGAGAAATCCATTTTCAATGAAAATATAAGGATATATTTATTTAAAACCGCAAGAAGCAAAAACTAGTACTACCAGAAATAATATTACCCTCTCATGGGTTTATTTCCCATTGAGTTGTTTCTGTAGATTATGGAGGAGAACGTGTAATAATTTATTTTCCATTAACTCACAATGTTCCATTCTTCAGCCGTCACGTTCAATCACAAGAATCTTCAGAGGATTCATCGAAGAGAATGTTTTTGTGTCACGTGTCAGGATGCTCTGCCAGTGGCACACACCGCAGGCCAGACGAGAGCTGCGTCCCACTGATCTGTCAAAGACGACCATTCAAAATGCGGTCAGTGGCAATGTGGCGTAGTAAATCCGCAATCTCTTTCCGATTTCTCTTTGTTCGCAAAATCATATGAATCAAATATTATACAATTTCACAGAATAATTTATATTCAACCATTCATAAGCATCAAAAGCCAATCTGAATATGACAGGAAACTACCAAAATTAGAAATCAGGCTGCAGAAATAGAGTTGTGGATTTCGCGTACGGTGGGGTTGCTTTTATCATTACATGGAGTGAAATTCAAAGGCTAATACACAAGATCTCCGTCATATAAATGGCCATTCATCATTTTATTATTCCGCAGGAAAACTACGAAATTTGTAAATACGTAATATCATTCATCTGTACTGGTTGTCATATCATGTAGAAGAATTATATACGAGTATAAGAGTATAGAGAAAGAAAGGCTTAGTAGAGAAGTGACGTGAAGTGCAGTTAAACAAAGATTCAGTGCGGAGTTCAGTGATTATGTTTCTTTTTTTTAAGGTAATTTTAAAATTTGTATGAATTAGACGGTTTTATATCATTATTATTTTTATTATATTATATTATTATTATTATTGTATAATTTGCATGTTAGCTGTAGTATTTTATTTATGTACTTAGCTGCCACCGGGTTATGCCCATTTGCAGTTCAAATAAATTTTTATCTTTTTTAAATAATAATTAAAACAAATAGTAAACTGGCTGAGTTACCTCAGAGTCAGCATTGCCGCAGTTTATGCAGCAACTCTGTCTGAGATGATCTACGGTTTGGTTCACGATTGTGGCGAATATTCTCCTGAATGACTTCCTGTGAAGAAGGTCGAATTCAGCCGCTATCTGAAGAATAATTCTAGTGACCAGTTGCTCTGATCGCTATTTGTAGATAATTTCTCCTATCACTATCGGGAAAATGCTTAAGCAGTACTCGAACAAACGGGCCACAGATCGAATGTGATTTCCTTGATTTTCCTTATTCTATTCTTCCTCTTACACACCGACATTTGCATACACTACAGAACTGCACAAGTTTGGAGACCAGTGTAAAACATAAAGCTTATCCCGGTTGGGGCGGTGCTCTGTTGGAGGTGAAATTCACTCCGGATGTATGGAGGTGGGCGTCGGATCTCATCATCCAGCGACACTGGATTGATTGATAAGTGCTTTAACATTAGTGCAGAAACACTAAAAACACTAAAAGGATAATTACAGTGCATGCTGTTTCGCTGAAGGTGGCAACGTTCTTCCCCCGCTGGATAGCGAGATCCATCGCCGACCTACGTCGTCTTGCAGGGCTTTCCCCAACCAGGCATATCCCACCAACAGGGCACCCCCCAGCCCGGGCAAGCTCTAAGCCCCCGACTGGTCTCCCTTTCTTCTTCTTCTTCTTCTTCTTCTTCTTCTTCTTCTTCTTCTTCTTCTTCTTCTTATTATTATTATTATTATTATTATTATTATTCGATTCTCAGCTTTCAATCCATTTTTTTCCTGTTTACCTTTCGCCTAAGGGTCTTGAATCTCTTACTGTCTTCCTTCATGGGTGCTAATGTAGTGCGTGTAAGGGGTGAAGATAGGCTAAGGAAGAGGAAGGAAGGATCGTACGCTGTCCGTGGCCCGTTTGTTAAAGTATTGCTCCGGCATTCGCCGGTTATTCATCGGAGAAATCACGGAAAACTACTGATCAGAGCAGCTGGCAGCAAGAATTCTCGTTCGGACAGTAGATAAATCCGACCTACCTAGAGTCGAAATAATAATATTAATAATAATAATATTATTAATAATAATAATAATAATAATAATAATAATAATAATAATGCCGACGATATAGCGATACTGTCTGAAAACCAAGAGACCGCTATCAAACAATTAGAAACACTCAAAGAATGTGCAGAAAGGGTAGAATTACAGATCTCTTTCGAGAAAACTCAAGTCCTATCCCACAAAGGTCACAACATGCACACAAGGTAGGGAACGGTCAAAAGGGTACCACATTTCAAATACCTGGGTGAGTTCATCGAACCAACCGGATCCGAAAGAATTTTACAACAAACCCGCCTCCAGAAAAGCAAGAAAGCATTCGGACTAATCCAAAACCTGTACAACAAAAAATGCATGTCTAAGAAAACCAAAATTCGACATTACAATACTGTCATCAAACCGGCAGCTCGAAACACTCACGCTCAGCAAGAAGTATGAACTGGAAGAAATCAAAAAAGAAGAAAGAAAAAGCATTAGAAAGATACTCGGTGTGAGACTAACTGCCGATGGATACAGATTACAATCTATTGAGACAACTGAAAAGTACTCGAACGTAGAAGTCGACATCAGGAAAAGACGACTGAAATTCTTCGGACACATAGACAGGCTACCAAATACTCGACTAACTAAAAGAATACTAAACTTTAAGTCCTCATTTAAAAATACAACACCATGGATGAAAGAAACAAAAAAAGACATGCGACACGCCGACATAACTGACACCTCAGACAAAAACACCTTCCGCAACAAAGTGAACAAATGGGAAGTCAAACCAGAACATCCAAAATCAAAACCCTACAGACCGAAATGGTCTGAAGAAAGAAAACTGGCATTCTCCAACAGAATGAAAGAACATTGGAAAATTAAGAACTCCACAAAAACTAAGTAGAACAAAAACGAGTCAATTTTTGCTTAACGTTTTCCATTATTGGGAAAATACGCTAATAATAATAATAATAATAATAATAATAATAATAATAATAATAATAATAAATACAAAGACATGGCTTTGAGAAATGAAGGTCGCCATACGGTATTCAACTGCCTTCAGGGCGAGAATATTAAAAAACTGTAGCCGACACTGGCGGTCTGGGATTTGGTCGCCGTGAGTGCAGTAGCCGCGACCCGACTCGCTCCCTCTGGTGCAAATATTAGCATGCAGGCTGGCGGGCGGGCGCAGTGCGGATTGCGAGTTGGGAAGCGGCGAGGCGCCGGCTCCGCGACGAACCACTTCGCACGAACATCGCCCGCATAACGCTCCCTCGACGAGCAACCCACCGCAACTTGCAGCGACGAGCACGCGAAAGACAAGCGCACTTGACGGAACTGCCTTTCAAGCGACTCCGCGACATCCCTCCCGCTTTCGCGATTAATAGCGTTTTCCCTCCGTGAGAACCCAAATGCCAGAGGATGCACGATTTATGTGGTTTCGGAACATGTATTTATGAGCGAAAAATATAATTTCCTCACAGTGCTTTTCTCGTCCTTGTCCCCTCCTCTCCCCTCATATCCGATAAAATCTATCCACGATTCATATCGGAAGACCAGTCGGTAGCTTGGAGCTTCGTTCCGCCTTAGGGCGGTGACCGCTTGTGGAGATACCTGGAGGAGGAATCACCACAACTCGACGTGTAGGTCAGCACGGAATCTCACATTGTAGCTGGAAGAAAGACTGCTCCTCCAGGATTATAACATGCACCGAACTTACGGGACTAATGACCATAGCAATTGTCGCGTCCAGAAACACGAAATAATCAAGCAATAATTTATCGTACCATATTGTGGAATCGGATGCACCAGTGACTAGCGTGTTACGAAATGCAACTTTGTTGACTGGAAGGCTTTAAGTTTAAGTCCCGAAGATGTCGGGCGAACATCCCACATAGTTTCCCCATCTCATCCTTGGAGCAGGAGAGCGATGGTCAATTCCTCACCAGTATTTTGCCCAGTCTTCATGTAGGATGAATCTGGCCGTATACCGAGCTCGCAGTTGAGTCCGACCTAAGGTTTGAAGCGGCATTACAGATAGAGGCAAGAAGAGACAGAAGACATACTTGAGGAAGAAATAGTGACTTAATTAATCCTTTTTATTCACAAAAAGTTCTAAAAAGAAGAATAGACGAACATTCCAATATTCCAATTCTCCACAATTTGAAGTATAGGATTTTTAGATGTTGTAATAAATAAATAAGAAGTATGAGAATTAGAATGAAAATAAACACGAGTTGCATAAAATAGATGTCTGCCTGAGGTCCGTAATCCAATCGCAGTGATTTTCACAGCAATCCTTAGTCCAAAGTAAACTACCTTCCCCACAATCGGGAAAGTACCCTTACTGTGTTCCTGCGAAGACGATAAAATGAAGAACGCCTGCGTCTACATTTCCGTTTACGACGATTACCATAAAGTGCTTGAGAAGGAATTGAGCCCGAGAGCAGCACATGGAATACTGTACTTGGAAGCGCGGTAACATTCTCCACCGCGAAATTGATACCATTTCATTCTAGTGTCACAGCTGTTCACGTCGTACATGTGCAATTTGGACATAAATAGCATCAGGAATGTTTCTCGAAACGAAGTAGCACTGGTGCGCGAACCACCGCTGTTTCTAAAATAAGACATTTTCTTAACGATCTTTCAAATTCTGTTACTCCTCTGTTCTATTCATTCTAATGTATGCAAATGTAAACAAGATGTAAGACGAAATATGTAAGACATTGATGTAAGACATTTTAAGATAATGAATTCGACTGACAATTTCACCAAAATTGTTTACTCTGAAAAGATCTTGTAGAAATAAATTGTTTAAATATTCGTAAGAAAATACTTAATCCTTATGAAATCTCAAAAAATTTCGATATCAAGGCATCTTTAAAAACATTAAATAAACAAAAAAATATATTTGTCCAATGTGTCATAATTTTATTTTATCCCATGAAAGGCAAAAAAGTAACTGTTTCCTGTTAAAGAGAACATTAATGTCTAGAAAAGTTAATTTTCCAGCAGTAAACTTCAGATTTATCGAACGAAACACTACTGCCATGTTATTTTTATGAAGCAAACATTCAGTTAAATTCTCGTAGAAGGTGATTGCATTTCACTAAGGACCGAGAGAAGTCGTAAATTCCAGGAGCATCCGCCCGTTATAAACTGATTTTGCCATGTCCAGTGACAGGAACATTTTAGCTGAATATTTGAAAAATGCATTTTTGAGTCATTGTATGCTTAATGAATTGCTTAAAAATGCATTGTTGTCTTAATTCAATTGTGGTATTCTATAATTCTTCAAGTACACATTTAACGTAAGTAAACTTTATGAAGCTATAGCTTTCTAAAACAAATCGTCGCAGTTTCTATGCGCGTCTGTGACGTCTGTGACGAAAACGTCGCGTCTGTGACGAAAACGAAGACAGGCAGACAGGCGCAAAAACCTAGACACGGTGGTGGGAGATGGGAATGCATTATGCTCACCACATATCTCCGTTACCCCCGGGCCCACACCTTGCAACACCTCTAGCTAACTAGCTAAGCAAACGTCGAATTAATCCGACCCTAAATTATATATATATATATATATATATATATATATATATATATATATATATATATATATATATATATATATATATATATATATATATATATATATATACGTGTGTGTGAGTGTGTATGTACGTAAACGCCTGAGGTCCCACCAGTCTTCTTATTCACTTGCAATTGTTTCTGTACTCTCTATAGGCACCTCTCTATAACGTGGGCCGCTGTGTTGCAGGTCATCAGCCATGCCGTCTTGCAGTGCGATGGTGTCCTGCGCGCTCTTGCTTGGCGTCGCGCTGTTGCTGGCGGTGTCTCGCTCCACCCACGCCTCTCCGCTCTCCAGGTAGTTGTACCCGGCCGCGCGCCGAACACGCGCCCAACAGGGCGCCGCCACTCCCGCTAACTCTGTTACTAACTCTTAACAGCTGCTAACTTGGCTACGCACTTGGGCTGACTTCAGTTGCAAATGATAAACAGTCTCTCGGAGGCAGTTTTGATTCATAGGATTCCCTTACCTCTATTCTCAATTTTATCTACTCAAAATCAATATGCAAAAAATAAAAATTTATAAGAACGTTGAATCAAAATAAATTATGCATTCAAGGAGTCGGGGAAAGATAGTGCTACCCTTCATTTCATAAATCCAAAACAAAGATTTTAGACTGCCTTCTAAAAGTAAAATTATGTTCGAAATCATAAACAAACATGTTCACAGAACTATAGTATGTGTGAAGAAAGCAGCCAAAAGTGTATATAGACTCTAAGACAGTTGTACTAAAACATTGTTTCTCCTCTGCCTGACAAAAATTATACACATGTGGGTTAGCACTATGTTCTCCCGACCCCCTTCAATTACACAACTTAACGTAAAGGGAAAATCTTTGCCAGAAGAGTTTTTGTCAATTAATTCATCGATTTAATAGAAGTTCTGCGTATGAAGTTTGGCAACTGAATTTTCCTAGGCCAGGAGTCCAAGGATTTCATCTAAATTGCCGACTAGTATTTGAATGAGTATTGAAAAGGTCAGCTGTTATAATAAGTCGTTTACATGGTCTTCCCCAAACCAATTTCAGCCGGCTGCTGGAACAGCTCCTAAAAACCATGTGCTTAGGCCGGCACACTATTTAACTTTTCTCAACATGGCCCACTTCCAAGTTTACATTTCTCAATTGTGAAAATTAGAAAAAATATTAAATTTTAGCAATCAGCTATCTATTTTAGTATTCACGCCCAGTTTGTCTTATAGTATTCGCCCATTGTTCGTCTTATTGAAAATCTGTATGGCGTGATTATGGTGGCCTTGCTGCATGAAGGTAATGAATAAATAATACATAGATTTAGAAACTTAACTAAGGCCTTATTTAAAACTGGTCTTTGTAAATTTCGGCCTCATGTTTCAGAGGCGTTCTATAGAAAACAGCACAAAAAAGTTGGAATAATTACCATGAACTCGGTTCTTTGACTGCGTTCTCTGTGTTATTCTATCACAGACGAAATATAAATCCAAAAAATAACACGAGACAGTGTCTCTTTAATTAATTATAATTTTTATTTTCTCTTTTCATGAAGAACAGAGTTCATAGCTGTGTGCAAGAATGAAATTGTTCTATGCATTGTCAAAATTATAAATGGCAAAATCAAAAAAATCTTTAATCTCCTTTTTAATACCGCATCACTTTGACAATATTTGTCACACGTGTTCTGTCCATTTTGAAGAAATTTTTTTAATGAGAAATAAAACTGAAATGCAGGTTTTTTGGCTCTCCTTCTTCTTTGCGCTACATCTATCCGAATATTGAAAATAATGACATCATTTTCAATTTTCTCTCAGAGAAACATAACAAAAAAAGTAAAAATTCCTTAATGTGCACCGTAAGAAATATCCATTTAAAGTTAATGAAAGAAAAATATTTTTATTCCTCCCTTACTCGAACGAGAAATACTTTGCAAAATGAATTCAAACACCTCAGAAGTTCACATCTCATGTAAGAATTTATCTGCAGACTCTACGAGCAACTCCAAGAAGAAATAGTATAATAAACGAGAAGTAATTGCTAAATTAAATATAATGTTTTGTTTTGGCATATAAAATAAACACAAATACTGGCCAGTCTTATTTATGATTCTAAACAATGCGCATAAAGTATTTAAATGATACGATTTTTTTATTGATCGTCTAAAATTCAAACATTGGAAAGATAATTATTTTGTTTCAAAAACTAATAATGTGTGCCAATAGTGCTATTGTAGAGAATGTCAATTTGATAAAAGAAATGTATATTTTTGAAAATCACAAAAGTATCTTCATCCCGCTGATTATATATCAAAAGACTTAAGAGTAGGGAAAACTGTTGTTAAAGCAAATTGCAAAAAGAGGCTCAGATGTAGTATTTTTTTTAAATGACCACTTTTAAAAATTATTCGGGCGATGATTTGAATTTTTCGAAAGTTGGTCTGTGAACAAACGCTACAAACAGAGAAAAAAATTCATACTTCAGAGAGGGTACTATTTATTGTCCACTTCCACAGTAAAGTGGGCAATACTCGCACATGTATTTCACGTGGCAATCGCAAGTATTTACTCTAACAGCAAAAGCTGACAGTGTTATCGTGGGAACATTTTATAAGTCGCGGGCTACCGCAAAAATCTCTTTCGGCTGCCGAGCATTTGCGGCGTCCCCGTGGGCTCCAACGTAAATTTCTTGTCGCTTTTTACGTACAATGCAGAAGGTGCTGAAAATGTTTCTGTAACATCCTGCAGGCACCTCCGAAAGGCGTGCCCTCTATCTCTGTCTTACTAACCGGAAAATCAAGTGCGTCACTGGAATTAAAGAATCGTCAATCCGGATAATGGTCGCTCAGATCGGTTTCTTTTGCATAAAGAGACATTTTTCTGTGAGGATAGTTAAAATAATAAGTATATGCAGTGAATTCACATAGAAAAGAGAGCGCCTGTGACATTAAAAATCACAATGCTGGCATTCATCTCTCGCACGGTACGTAAGAGTTTACGAGAAAGCATACACATTTGCGTCGGGGCGGAAGTGCTGGTACTCGTAAGCGACACGCGTTTCTAACGCTTACGCGTTTACGCGTTTATCAACACCACAAATCAGGAAATGGCTGATACATTTTGTTACACATAATATTTTCTAGGAAATAACGGCGAAAGTTCAGAGCCAGTGTAGGTTTCCTTCGACAAGAACAGATTCAATATTGCATGCGTTCATAATTTTCAAAGAAGTATATTAAAACATTATTCAACTTATTTTATAATTAAATCCTATGAAATATTTTTGAGACAAATATTACATTATCCCATGTTACCTTCACTCTTTGGAATAACATCGCTCCAAGTAATCCCTGATACGGAAATCCTCCACGGAAAGAAAGGGGAAACCAGTAGCCCCCTACTTCGCTTCGTGGTTCAACGGACATTCATGACTTTTCACACTTGTTTTAACACTAGTTTTCGTTCAGCCTGAACCAATTCTGAATCTATTCAATACGTTTATCGTCAATCACTGTTGATAAATTTCTCTTTGACGACGTCAGTCCAACGCACGCAGGTCAGTTGAGTGACGGTTCCGAATTTCAGAGATCCCTACATTTGCCTTCAAGTCCTGCCCGGGCGAATAATAGTCTGTCACAAAAACGCAATACGTCGCAGAAAGCTGATGCGGGCGCACGGAGCAACGTCGGGTCGCGAGTGTGACACGGCGCGGGCCCCGCAGGTAACACGTTGAATGCGCTGTCTGCAACGAAGAGTCAAAACAAAAGGCCATCAACGTGCGCATCCACAGACCTTTACGTCCGTGAGCGCAAACGCGCGTGCGGAGGTATTTGTGTGTGTGTGTGTGTGTGTGTGTGAGTAACCACATCGGGCGCGGACGGGGCGGGGAAGGCAGAGTCGACAATTTACATAGCGAGGTGCCTCGAAATAACACGATGATTAATTACATTTCAGAGCCGCGGTGTTCGGCAAACAAGCGCCGCTCGACGGTTGTGTAGTGTGTTTTCATTTTTGGCGCGTTCACTCGCGCTGCGAGTGTCAATTTGTTTCGGGAGCTTCGCTCTCCGCATGAGAATCCATAACCGAGGACGCGCCGGAGGGAAATAAACACGGTCAAATCCGATAAGTCGCTTTTCGCGCTCAATTGTTTAGGAAAAAACATTGCTGTCGGAACTCGAAAAATTGTACAATAGCATAAAACAGATGTTATTGTAAAAAGTACTCTATGAACTTTAATAATAACAAAATAAATATTTAAAATAACAATTCGGTAGACGTTTCATTGAATTTATATTTTATTAATTATATGAATTACAAAGTTAACAACATTATTTATATATATATATATATATATATATATATATATATAATTTTAGGTTTTTGACATACGTTTCAATTTCCAGCCTGTTTAGTAATAGTGGGTTTTTGATAAAAAACGTGAACTACGTAATAGTCACATCTTCATGATATTTGTAATACTTACGATGACTTTCAGAGGGATGTATTCGTAAACTAGTCACTTGTAAGACGCACAGTGTAGAAAGCATGCAAGCAAACAAAAACAGAATAAAATAATACACGACAGCCTAAATTCCATTCCTAAATTCTGTATTAATTTACTTGGAATTAACACATATTGTTATGGCCTTGTATATGGCGTTACACACCGAGACACATAGTGCTATTTTAAAAGAAAATTTTCGCTGGCCTACTCATGGCTCACAAGCCACCATCGCTATAAGCCAGCATGAACGCTCAGAAAGGTCGAACAAAAGATCCGTGGGCCTGCCACGTTAGGGAAAGCAGCGGATCCGTCACAGAAGAGCTCTCTGCTTGCAGCGTCACGGACTGTTAGAACTCAAAGTTGACGCAAAGTGAAATATGGCTTCTGAGACTTTCCCAACGGAACTGTTGATGTATACGGCTCCAAAGGTGAGTGAGTGTCTCCACCTAGACATCATTCACGTCGTAAGATGATTTGAAATACTTTCTTCTTCAAAGTATTCATGCAAGCGATTGTCTTGCATCCAATCGCATTATTCACAAATTCCAGTCGTACAGGATCTTCGCATTGGAACAAGATATCACTGCACCTTTTTTTTCAAATCGTTCTACACTTTCTAGTCTTTTTCCTCCTCGACTGTCTACTTCTTGTCTTTCTTCCCTTTTTGTATTTCCTATCCTTTTTATTTCTTCTCATCTTTTCTTTCCACTCCGTGTCTTTCTTCTCTCCCTGCCTTTCTAATCCTTGTTATCTTCATTTTCTTTCTTCTCCTCTTCTTTATTCTTCGTCTTCTCCTCCTTTTCCCTCTTCTTTTTCTTCGCCTTCATCATCTTTTTCTTTATTTTTCTCACTCTTTCGTATTTTATTTATTCTTTTCTTATCTGACTTATTTTCCTCCTTTTTATTCCCCCTCTCCTCCTGCTTCCCCTTCTATTTCTTCTCGGTGTCATAGTTAATAATAATGTGACTCAGTTAATATTAATGTGATTGCGGAGGTCACTGCATCAAGGAGCGTGAAATGCGTGAACGTCATGCGAATTGTGTCAAGTAGAGGTAACAATTCAAAGTGCCCCCATTACCAGAATGCCTGAAACGTTATGTTGTGGTGCAACCACCATTCTAAAGGAAAGGGAAGAGGCAAAAAATGAAATATTCAATTGCAAATAAGGATCACAGAGGGAATATGAAAACACTTTAGAGAGAATATATAGAAGTTTTTTTTTACATTTTAAAGCACTTGTTAAAGAATAAATGCAGTCGGGCTTTCGTATAATAAATATGACGGTTCCTTCAATACGTCGATACATAGAAATAATTATAAAATTTTGGCAAATGCTTTTAAACAATTTGGGGGGAAATGGGTAATATTTTGGTAAAATGGTGCAACACTAATTTCATGTGAAATAAATATTGCATATGCACACGACTAACTCATTGAATAGAAATTTTTAAAAATATATTTTATATTATTATTATTATTATTTCCAATGTCTTATTTCACATATGATGAACTCAGTTCAAAACACTGTTCACACTTCACTAATCCACTGAAAAACATCATCTGGAACATTTTCTCTGAATGGGAAACTTAGCCGAATTGTTCAACACAATTTATAGTATGTATTGTACGTGTTATTTCATGGAAAAACTAGTTTAGTCAGAAAATGAGTTCGATATCCAAAAAAGGTCTTTGTAGAAACGATTTTAAAGGTAAAACGTTTTAAATTTACAAGGGACAGAAAAATAATTCGATTTATACAAAACCATTATATATAGAGGTTGGATACATGGCGGCTACAGAAAAATATTAACTCATTATTACATTATTTACTTTATACATGTAACCAATAATATGTATTATTATCTAAGAAGTTTTTTCTATAGAAATTTCGGAAGCAACGTTTTACATGATTTACACCGATGAATGTCTCAGAACTAGACTAATGGAGCGGGCGCTGTTGCGTGTTGCAGCCAGAGTTACCTGCCAGCCATGGACCCCGAGCCGGATTCCGAGTACATGCTGGAGATGCTGGCACGGATGGCGCGTCTCGGCCAGTCACTCATCACGCCCAACGACGTTGAGAAGTGAGTGGGACGCCTGCCACTGCCGACACGGGGGCATTTCAACGCCAGGCTCCCTTGCAGTCAAGTCTCCACTTCTCTTCCTTCCGCCCGGTTCACTTCCTTCAGCGCAGTTCTCGATCATCCTGAAGTGCTCTAACGTTCCTTCTGATATTTTTCTTTCCATTTCTTCCACTATACGCTGCTGGTCTTTATCTCTTAAATTAATGCTGATCGATTGCAAGATACCTTGAACACTCTCCAGCTCCAGCCCCAGACTTCATTTCTTTAGCGTCATCTTTCGTCTTTCCGTTTGTTTTTACCTCTACTCACTACCTCTCCTACTTGTCCCTCTCTAGCATGTCACTTGTTCCTTGCGTCCCCCAGCATTCCCGCGTGTGTATTTCGGGATTCCGTACCTTACGTGACATTGGATGATCTGATTCCACTCTCATACTGCTTTATGAAACATGCACAGAGAAACATTTTCTCTTCTTCCGGGCGCACAATTTTTACAAATTCTCAAAATAATCAACATCCGTGGATCATTAATACGCTTAGTAAAATATTGCTCTTGATCAGGACGTCTGCTAATACATCTTTCTATAAATGTTTTAATCTCTCAGGTTATTGTATTTGTTACAAGTAAGAAATCAAACATATTAAAAGTACGATTGGAAGTAATTACCGAAAGTTTATATTTCCTTCATTTACAAAATCTGATGATTTTGTTTATTTGATTATTTTGATATTTATGTTTCTGTAATTATTTTCCTCTAAACATTCAATAAAAATAGAACTTTCAGAGTGCTCTTACCTTGCAGCATAGGTATCGATTTCTCATTAAATGAGCTCCCCCACCGAGCTTTAAAGTATGAAAAGAGCTTTTATATGTGATGTTGGTTTGCAATGTTCTCACGGCTGCCCATTCACCCACGTCGTACACGAATGATTACCCAAAACTTATTAACATAACGTAAATTCCTCTATTTATTTCATGATTCATTGGAAATGCGTTGAAAATGCACAAAGCTTGTCCGCGTCGCTAATTCTTACATTTAGTAAGCGTTACGTAAATCGACTATTTTACGCCCAATATAATCAGAGTGTAATTATAGGAAAACGATTCCATATTTTGGCACCATTGTGTTTATCAATGTCCAATTTATCATGGAAATTTGGTGCCTATTCATTGCCGATTTCAATCAACTAACACTGCCCCAGATAAGAGAAAAAACATATTCATGTGTGTATCCCAAACCTCCAACTCTCCTGTGTGGGAACAAATAAACTAGATAAAACACGATTACAAATATGTACGAGGATAACGAAATATTCACATTGACGTAAAGCAATATAATGACATCTCTTCTTTAAATAGAAGCTCAACATCCCTCATTATTTGAAAACCAGGAGAATTTAGTACGCATAAAAAACCTATCTCCAACACTTTCCCAGTAATAACCGGATCATTTTCAAAGCCCTGCAGTCGTGGGCCGTGTGACGCAGTCGTGTACTTCGAAATAGTCGAGGAACTTAGTAACCACGAGTCTATTATCTGACGTGATGGGCACATCTCGTCCAAAACACATTCGCTAGATAGCTATTCTCTCCCCAATCTCATGGTGGATTTCCTGCAAATATACCACCAGCTCAAAAGCAAGGAATCTGTAAATGGATACGACGTCAATGGCAAGCCGTTCGTTCCGCACATGTATTCACAGGATAAGTGAACTGGTACAGAGTAAAGATTAGGAAGGAAACGATAACAAGTTTGCAGTTGTCATACGCCAAATTTGTAGTTAAATATTTACATACGTTTTCTTATATTTACGTATCTAAAATATAAAACCGTTTGGAAAAGAAATGCTATGTTATTGCCCATACTAATAATTTTATAGTAAATATTGCAAGAAAGGTAGAACAAAAATAATAAGCTATTTTCTTTACATGTAACAAATCAAACCACAGTTCTAAATTAACTTAAAGCCGATATTACACCATTTTCTTACAGAGGTAGAGATAGAGGAAGTGAGGGGGAAGAATTCTGTTCGGGAAAACGGGATTTTTACGTCAGAAAAACTGTTGTTGGGTAACGAAACGTTGAAAAAATATTTTTGCTATATGTAATAAATTACATTCTCTATCAAATTGGTTCACAAAATACATGTTACTGAAACTAGTGGTGCTACGTACATTCTTGTATAAATGGTGCACGCACATTATCGAATAAATATTTTTCATAAATATTGTATTTTTACAATGATTTTTCTTTTTGCAATTTTCGAAAATACAGAGAGTTTG
Source organism: Gryllus bimaculatus (assembly GCA_017312745.1). Classification (NCBI taxonomy): domain Eukaryota; kingdom Metazoa; phylum Arthropoda; class Insecta; order Orthoptera; family Gryllidae; genus Gryllus; species Gryllus bimaculatus. The sequence continues at coordinate 1,810,416 of BOPP01000056.1, forward strand.
CCGAAAACGGAACTGGCGCTATATTTATACATCGTTCAAAAATAAATTCTTTAAAAAAGTTTACTACCTTTTTAAAATATTAGTAGTTCAGCAAAATGTTTTGAATCCTCAAAATTGCAGATTTGAATGCCCCGCACTGTTTTTGCTAAAATGTTTCAAGAGTTGTAGGTTGCAATACAACAATGGGAACGTCGATCCACAGCAATTTGAAGTTCACAGAATAACTTCTCATTAATGGACTACATTTCTGGGTGAAAGAAACAGCGTTAACGATTGTTGAAGTTGTGTCAATATTTTAGCATTAAATGAATTAAATTTTCGCGTCTAATGCGCTATGATTGGGTAACAGTTTTACACGTGATGACTGAGATGTGTTAATACAGACAGAAATTGCGGGATTATAATTTTACATAGCTGTTACCGATACTACGAAGTATATGCTGTTATTAAGTGGCAATACAAATAGAAACTTTGAAAATAAGAACACTACCAGAAATATTATATCTTAATAGTATATTTTTAATACAATGACTACGATTTATCTCGCTACTTTATTTCATTAATAAATTCAATATTCCAAAATATAGTGATTATATTTTCAGTCTTAATTAAATAGCTGAATAATGTCCAGAAGATTAATGTTTCACAAAAAAATTGTATTCGGGTTTTTTAAACAGAAGCACCTCGCACACTAACACACGATCAATGAGATCCCGGCGATCGAACAGGAATTTCGTTCTTCAAAGTCGGCTTCTGTCTCTTTCTCATACTGAGAGAAACACAGGCTCCGACAGCGCAATATTGGCTGCGAAGCGCGTCTATATCGCGCTTGAATAAACGACGGCCAGCAACGTCAGGCACAACACGCTTTACAGACGAGACGAGTACTGGTGACTCCCCTATAAATCCACACAAATTTCATTATGATGCTGCAACGCACGTTTTTAAACATAGTTGGTATAAATTCCCAGGGATTTATAAAATTGATTTTTGGCCTTTACGAACAGTTACGAAACTAATGCTTTTCGCTCAAGAATGTTCAAATAAATATGAGACAATAGAAGCACATACGGACTCCTACATCCATCATTCAATGGATTGGAATTGATAAAGAATATTTTGTGGTTTAACAGATGAACCGGGTTGATAGAAAACTGGAATTAAACGCAAGGAAAATTTGCTATATTAACAGTAGTTGTGCTGACAATTAGTACCATATATTCACGAGATTTGTTTCTCTCGAGGCTTTTCCATCCATAATCATTCACCTTCCACTCTGAAAGAGGTGCACCTTAAAAAATGCATTAAAACCACGAATGTGAGGGCAACAGAGCTTTAACGAAAACACAACCCCAGAAAACACTAAAGCCGGACCGGATGACCGAGATCGCTAAGTCAGTAGTCGGACCGAAGGATCGCGGGTTCAAGTCCCTCGGGCATGGTTGTCTTGTGTTCATCCTTTCACCCCCTATCATTAACATATCGTGTGATCCTCATAGTTACCATACCGTTACACGCAATAGTGGTCGCTAATGAAATTGAAGTTTATGCGACCTTAAATAAAAAAATTCTAAAGGAAGCATTCCGGACGAAGGCGGAATTCGAGGTCGTGCAGCCCGTTTGTTGCGGAGATATCCAGGCGGAAATCGCGGCATAATGTCGCTCGTCCATCCGCTAGGATCATCGGAATATATCTCCCCCGTCCTTGGCTCATTAACTGAACGACGTTCCGCCTTGGGCAGGGCGGTCGAGTGTCGCTCGCTCGCAATCCGAGAGGAGAAGTGAGTGAAAAGGCGCGAATCGTCGGGCGGGCGGTGGCGACGGCGGCGGCGGAATCGCGGGAGCCCCCGGGGACGACGAAGAGGCGCGGCGCGGGGGCGAGCTATTAGCTGAGGGGCGCCCGGCCACATTATCTCAAGCAAACAGCGGCGCAGCGCCGGACAGGGCGGGCGCCTCCCTCTTGAAACTGCGGCCGCCCTCCCCACCACGCCACGCCACGCCCCGCCACGCCCCTCTACGCCCCGGCGCGCGCCGGCGCAGTGGGCTTCGAGAAAAGGCAATCAGCGTCGCATCTGTCCAAAATGTATCTTTTTTTTTTTCAAATTCAATTCAAATTTCAATAAAATTTATCATTTAGCATCTTTCCAAAGTTCTGTTGTTGAACTATTGTTGTTGTTGAACTATTGAAAATGTTGAACTATTGAAACTTAGGAAAACAGTGGATTGCATTGGAGCAACGTTGCAACGGCGCTTCTAAACAAAATGGGCTCAAACATAAGAAAGTACTGAATTATTGAAACTTTTTTAAAAATAACGTTGGATTTAGGGTAATTAGGGATCACGTGGCAGTTGCAATTATTTATTCATTGATGTTTTTCTCTCTTTCCAATATTCCTTCAGACGTATACTGTATCCCTTCTTTCTCACATAAGACCACTTTGAACGAAGTATTGCAAAGTTCACGACAACCCGCCACCATCAATTACAATATCATATAGTTCAGCCGCCATAGATGCATGTATGTACTTCTTTGTAGCTCTTTTCGAGCTAAAGCCTACCCGCAGCGTCCCGGCCTTGCGGCCATGGGTTTAAGGGGTACGTGTGGTTACCACAGAGCCACCCCTTCGCTGTATTTCTGGTAATCTCAATCTGAGAAGTGAGCTTTCTCATCGTCACACTGCAAGAGATACTGCAACAAAAGCGCACAGTTAATGTTTGTCTTGACGGGGCATGGAACCCTGTGGTGTGCCATGGAAAGCGAGCAAGCTAACCAACGAGACACCGAGGGGCTGGAACCATAGATAGGTACGACAATATCTGTAGTATCATAGTAGTGGCTGCATAGCTGAGTGGCTTTAGCATATACGTTAATCCCACATTTTCAGTGGATGAGTGGCCTGAATAAATCATAATGCCTAATTACTATATTTTGTAAAAGATAATTTTTTTAAATAGTTTTCTTTATAAGTACGCCAACTTAGAGAATATGGCCACACAATTCAGGTTGTTAAGCAAACAACGAAAGCGATATGGGCGTTTTTAATATAACTGCACCGCTCACTTTATGGAAATTTCAAGTTCGGTTCTGCTGAATATCGTATTTCTGGATGTGGCAAAATGAGGCGGAGTCCAGTTACGAGGACTGCACTGTTTAGGTGGATTATATCTGGCGGAATATCGTATTTCTGAACGAGAGGCTTGTACTTGTACATGTACAATATTATCTCTCGAGCGACCCGCCGCGATGTAGTGGCCAGACTGCTCACCTTCCATCTCGTGGTACCTGACGTCAAATCCCGGTCGATCTATGTCGATTGCGTGATGGACAAGAGTTCGCGGACGTTTTATCAAGGTTCTTGTATTTTCCTTGCGTCTTATTTGTAAATGATATTTCAAATTAGACCATTATCACCATAAGGCAAATTATTTGCCTTAGGCATGGTCGAAGAGTCTAGGGAGATCGGATTATAATAGAGATAGATTATGACTTATAACACATTAACAGTGGGTACATGAAGTACATCGTATTCGAACATTCGTATTTTGAAAACTAAACTAAAGAAAGAAACAGGTGCAGAAATCATGCATAAGAGTGTACAACAACAGAAACCTTAATTATGTTTCATTTGGTTTGATTGATTAGTGTTTCAGTTGCGTAAACTACTGCGGTCATTAGTCCCGTAAGTGTAGTGCATATTTTGCCACAGGACCTGGCAGTACTTTTCCCTCTCTGAATGGCAAGATTCGGCGTCGACGACACGTCGTCTATCTAGAACATTCCCATCTCGAAAACTGCCACCAGCGGAGCACCACATATGTAGTAGTGTAGTGCGTGTACGTTTAAGGGGTGAGGATAGGACAAGGAAGAAGTGGGGAAGGTCGCGCGCGGTCCGTGGCCCGTTTGTTAAGGTACTGCTCCAGTATTCGACTGGTGGTGATCGGAGGAACCAATCGCTCAAGGTGGTCGACCGCTAAAATTTTCCCCCAGACAGCGGATGAATCCTAGCTATCAACCTAGTGTCGAAAATCCTGCCACCGTGGGGACTCGAACCTTAAAACCTCCCGGTTAGAGGTTTTGAACGAGTTGATACCCTGAGCCTCCTAACCCAGTATATTTCATTTAATTTTTTTGTACGAAATGACCTATTTTTTCCCTTTTTGATCTTTGAAATTACAATTTAGATAAAAATAAAATGTGGAAATTTTAACTTTCTTTCGTCTTGTTATGGCCCACTGTACTAACTTCTACAAACGCTTCATCTACTCCCTCCCGTCAGCTCTAGTCGCTGGCCTCCCTGACCTGCAGCTCTGAGCCACTTTTGCCCTTGGCTACTCGGCGATTTATTTTTCCCGCGAACCGCTTCGCATATCCATTTCTGTTTGGAGTCACTCTCCTCTCTTTCGAATTATTTGATCTGCCTTTCTGCCTTCGTTGCGCTCGATGAACCGAATCATCTCAGCCGCACTCACTGAATTGCGGCTCCTAACTTGGCCTACGGGATTCTTCCCCAATCCAACCTCGATTCTTGTTAATGAATCGAACTTAATGAATTTTGTAGAGTTGGAATGAAAAGTCTCTTGAAGATTGGCTAAAGGTATGGACGGCAATTTTCCATTTCGTTCCCACTATCGCCAACTATCTTTCCTTCCCTAAACACCTAAAACAAAGAATTCAGACACTAAAAGGGACATTGGACATTTACATATGGACATTTTTTTATGTTTTCACTGTAATATTTAATATTTGATGCATCGGAATGTGTAATAATTAATAACATAAATATGCAAAAAATTGTCGCGGTTACTTTCATTATACTTCAGCTTTCCCAAATATGCCATTGAATCTGAAATCTGAAATTTTAATCATAATCGTAGATACTTTTCACAGGAAGTATTTTCTTGTGTCCGGTTTCCATCATTGTGTTTTTAGTCCATGACTTCGAGACAATCATTGCGATTTAGCACCATTGTCAATTTCATTCACCAAATTCCATCCTTTAATTTTTAGATGTAAGCTGTTAATATCTTCATTCATAATATCAGCTAAATCATTTTTCCCAATTCATTTTAAAAATAAATCGTCTTAAAATTGTAGTCTAAGTTGAATATTTTTAAACGCATGAATTTGGTGCGGATCTTTACACATAACAAATGTAGTTTTTTAAATGTATTTTTTTAATTAAATTACAATTAGTTGCTCATATCTGCAAAAGCGGCTCACCTATTGATAACCACTTAATTTTTTTTTCTGTGATAACATCTCAAACAGAGTCTTAGCTGTACTTCCGCGTACTCTCAGTAAGATTGGAGTCGTTCTCGCTAAACAGATTAATTATTTCTCGCAAAATCAAATCAATCTGAGACATAACATTGAATTTCTATGCATGTACTAACACAAATAATGCTGTGAAGTAATACGTTTTCGTACCATAAACAAGAGTAATTTCAGATTGAGAACATCATCGAATTGCACGGACCAATTGAATAGAGAACCAGAAAATAAAATAAACGTTATAAAGCAGTTTTGACGGACATCTATGTCATAACTGAAGGAGAATTCAGAGAGGTCAACTGTTGTGATCAGTCGTTTTCCTGGCGACATAGGAGCAGTACTTAAAAAAATAGGCTTCGAACCGCGGGATGACAACCCTTTTCCAGAAAGAGAGAGAGAGAGAGAGAGAAGTTATAAGGAAACTTGATAAATTCATGAAAAGTATAATGTTGACCTCATTTTCATCATTATCATTGCTTCATTTCACTTCCGCCCTTACTTCCAATTGCCCACCCTTTCACGGCAAGAAACCCTTTTCACCTCGCAACCCCGGCGCTGTCCCCCTGTGTCGTTCTCCGTGATGCCGGCGACCCAGAGCCCTCTCGTCGCTTCGCCTCCCCACCCTGTCCTCAGGCCTGCAGTCGCTGCGCTACCTCGTCGAACTCCGCAAACAGCGTGAGCGACCCACAACGCCCCCCGCCCCCATCCCTCCACTCCCTGGACTTTTTCCGCTCCACCCGCCCTATTCCCTCAGTCCCCCCGCACCGCCCCGCCCCTCATCTCCTCGCTCCGCCCCCTCCCTCTCCACCCACGCCCCTCTACGCCATCCGTGCTCCGTGCCCTTCGACCGTCGCGGCCGCCGCCGCCGCCGTCGGCTCATCAGCACACACCACAGGTCGAGGAACCAATTTCGCAACGAGGCGAAAGTCAAACGCAGCGCACGAGTCTTACATCGTCGCGATAGCTCACGAGGCGCCGCCCCCGCTGCCGCCACATACGCAGCCTGGGGAAATAATTAGAAATCTGTTTGGAGAAGGGAAACAGATTCGTGTAAAACGACTTTCTTTATAGAGACTAAGAGCATATTTGAGCAAAATAATAAATTACTAGTGACTGCAGCAACACAAATGCTGTTGAACATGACCACATAAAATAGTTTTCCAAAACGTACAATGCTTGAGAACAACAAAAAAGTACTCACGTATGCAATAAATTAAATATTTTAATAAAAACGATCTTAACGCTTGCTGCAACAACATAGTGCATATTATGTGGCATACTTCTTTAATTTTCAAGAATATCAAACTAAGTGCTGTTTTTTCTTGAAATTCAAAGAGGTACAAATCCATTGACACCTCTCGTATGGCCCGGAGTTGCGAGTTTTCTTTCCATTTCTGAGCGCGTTGATAGTTTATAATGCAGATAAATGATCAATGACATTTAGCTTTTGGTTTGTAAGAAAGGTAACAGTTCGCCATTAAACACCAAGTTCGACTAGTGAACTAATCAGTAACTGCAAAAAAACTGTTGACAGTATTCTATTGAAAACATCGACCGCAATACATATTTATCGTACAATGAAAGCTATGTACTTTTTCGAATTTCCTGAATCGCCTATCTCATTCACATCCACCTACTACTTCGTTGGACCAGCCTTTTAAAAAATCTTTATTCATAACATTCATCTTTAACATTACTCAGTACTCATTATATCGGCCATGACTCATTATATCATCGTGTATATTCACCGTTCTTTCCCGCCTCTCGTCCTTTTCCACTACGTGTTTGCCTACCCTGCAGCATTCGTTCGAAGCGTCTATTTTCAATTACATTTTTTGCACATACTTTCTTCACAACAGGTTTAGCGTAGAATAAATTAATTTATCTACGACTACACCTGAATGTATACATTTCTGCACCTTATCAGATGCAGTAATAATGACGATTCCATAAGCCGTCTCGTACGGCTATCGACCAATCACATTCGTCTTGGTCCCAATTGTCCCAAGACAGTCGAACCACGAAACAGTATGTGAGTTGGTATTTGTTAGGATCAGAGAAAATTGGGTATTTTGTAGTCATTCTGTAAGATTAAGGCGCCCACATAGTATTTTCAAACTTCAATTTCAAAATCGTAGAGAAGGTATAATGTTCTACTCGCGTAGAATGGCTATTATTCACTCGTAGAAATTCCTAAACTCGCTCTTAAGTCTCTCCAGTTGTAAATATCACCTCGTGAATAATAGCTCTGATTTTATGAGAATATACTATTCTCGATTATAAGAATTTAATCTAATGCGATAAAATAACATAAAACAAAACACATTTACGAGAATGCAATAAGTGAAAAATTCATTGTAAATAATGACATGTAAATAACTGAAAATTTTCTAGCACAATACTGCATAATACTATGTCTGCAAAGGAAATGATATATCTACTACATCAATGACTAAACAGCAGCGTGGTCAAACCTCGCCACTAGAGATTACATATTCAAACTCGTATCTAATACTTACAATGTGACTAAATAAAGGAAGTTGACTCATCACAGAACTGGTAAACATTTCTACAAAAGTTTATTAGTCATAATCACAATGACAGTTTTATAATGATCATATAACCCGATTCAGAATTTTTTATAATGCCAATAAACTCTACTTAAAACATACGAGCTGCTATTTCATTAAATCTACAAATTTGTTCCGTTTTACAAATCTTAATTGATCTTAAAAAGAATTAAATAATTATTCATTTATATTAAGGAATGAAAAGTGAGAAATAGTTAATCATTATGTTCATTTTGTATTTTAGTTTTGGGGGTGGATGTAATATTTTCAGTTTTATTGAGATATTTTGTTTCTAAGATCTTTGAAGTACAAACTAAACAAATCCACCCAATTTTTAGATGAGTTCTAAAAATGCTAAAAAATGTTAACCCAATTAATACTTACAATTTGCTAGATATGCTATTTTAATATTTTCTTCTTAGACATGAATAAAAACACAATTCTTTGAATGTAATCAAATGCCTAACATTCACTTCAAACATACGGCATCAACACATAAACTCAGATTTTCTCTGAGCTAGTCCTTTACAACCTAAACAAAGTAAAGGTAATATTCATTACCACATTATACACAAAAAGCTACAAACAGACGAGTAAAAATATTCTGCTCAAACAGTTATTTATGTATTTAGGGCGTAGAAGGTCTCTGACACGAGGTTTATGATTTACTAGTTCGTTGCTGAATCAAACGAGATCAAACGACACATAAATTTCACTTGTATCGAAAGTGAAAAGACTTAGTGAAGTCGTCAGTTGTCAATATGGCGTCAGATGAAACAGATTGTTCATCTAATTACCCACGCGTACTCGTAGTTCGACGGGGGTGTTCGTACACAATAAAAGAACATTGGAAAACTCCCCCGAAAATTCTCAAAAAAGCTACGGACAGTTTGTGTCCAGTAAGATATCGAGAAATACGTGAAAATGAGAATGGAGTATTTGAGAAATAGATAGAAAAGCAATATAGATAGAATAACTGAAACGGGGCATTTAGGTAATGTTTAACTGAAACGGTCCATTTAGGTATCTATTGGCGAAAGCTATTTAGAAGATTCCATTATATCAAAAAATAATATTTCGAGGATGCTAGAAGCATGCCTTCTACATCTATTACAACTAGTAGTACTACTACTCAAGAAGCGTCTGAAAATAAAATGTAATTCGTAACTGAGAAATAAAAGACATACTTGGGAATTTCTAGTTCACGGGAACGTTCCAAAATTTCAATTTTCGTTTTATTTCAACACAAAAATATTTACATCTAGTTATTTTTATTTTTTGCCATTTATTATATTATACTATTTTCTTATTCATTTTCGTATTTTTTAAGTTTAATAAAACGGACTAATAAAAAGTTAGTGTTATTGGGTGTATTGGCAGGGAGCGGGCACGAAGTATCCAAAAGGCGTGTGCGGTTATAAAGAATCCGAAAAGCCCTCAAGGGGGTAAACTTTACCATTATGTGTTTCAGATCCATAAGAAACAGCAATGAACTACTCGTAGTAAACCTTGCATTATATGTATTACGTTGAAAAACTATTCTTGTTCGAAACATATATACGAAACAACAGTGAAATATTATCCATCTTTTATATCCCCAAACATCGTATGAAACAATCACCGTACATTTCATTTTAGGGGATTGATTGATTGGTGATTCCGGGTGCTGAGGACATTGGTCGCTAAGTGTAGTACATGTGTTTTCCTCGGGCGGTGGTGCTGATGTGGATGGTAAGATCTGCCGTTGACCTTAACGTCGGGTAAGCGGGTTTTCCCCATCCAGGTAGCTCCCACCAGCGGGGCACCGCTCCGGCTGGGAGAAGCTCTAAGCTCCCGGCTTCACTCCCGACATGTGTAATAGTGTAGTGCATGTTAGTGCGCAAGTGCGTGTAATTAAGGGATGAGGATAGGACAAGGAAGAGGACGGAAAGATCGCGCGCGGTCCGTGGCCCGTTTGTTAGGGTACTGCTCCGGCATTCGCCTGATGTTGATTGCAGAAACCACGGGAAACTACCGATCACAGTAGCCGATCGCTAGCATTTTCTTCCAGTAAGCGACTGAATTCGATCTCGCTATCTGGCCTGTTTCGAAAGTCCTACAGCCGTCGGAACTCTCACCCTAGGAGCCCCGGGTCACGGGCCAGGGCCACTTAAATCGGCTATTTTCGAGGATTTCGTATCTAAAATACCGCACATATTTATCTTCTTCACTTCAAGAACGCCAATTCGTAATCGCAAGTGCATTGACTCTTCATGTTGAGTGGGAAATTCCAGGAGTCCACAGACAACAACAAAGACTACCGCTCACATTCGCCTTTTGTACTTAGCTACCAGACAACGTCATCAACAGCAATAAAGTTTGATAGGAGCCTTGTGAATTCAAATGACAATACCATAATAAAAGTTTAGGCGATTTACCGAATGTTTGTCATATTGCCATTTATCATCACCAGACGAAGGGTTAAAATCTTAATATTTTAATAGTGTTATAATTATATGCTTATACAATGTGTCACCTGCGAACTCTACAATTAAAATATCCTTCCTGTTTTTAGTTTTTCCACTTCTAGCATTGAAAGAACGGAATTAAAAACAAAGAAGTGCTTTATTTAATATAAAAAAGATAGTAAAAAGACGTTTCTCGTCCCCTTAAACCATTTGCATTTCCTTTACTGTGTTCATATAAGTCTCTTCTTAAAAAAGTTGGGCATACTTTTTATTGAAAAATAGTGAAGATAATAAATATCTAGATAATTAACAACAAATTAAATTATTGGCAAATTGTTCTGTACCTAAAATTTAGCTGCTCACATTTTGCCTAAACATTATTGTAATTTTTAATATTCAATACCTCAAAAATTCTATCACAATTGAAGAAACAAATTTTTTTTAAAATAATGTAAAACATCTACTTCATCGTTTTTTGCCATAAATTTCACAAGAAGTTAATACTTTAGGGGCAATATTTCTCACAATAGTGTGCTCTAAAAACTATTCTCACTTTTAATAACATTTGGTACAACGCCTTCTATTATATTGTAATCCAGCCCGATAGTTTTTAATTGCAAATTAATTCGCATCGTCAATTGAGAAATTAGTTGTAGACAAACAGCACAAAACACACTCGGAATTCTTTTTTTTCTTTCTCCTTTTTAATTTTACTACGCATATTTTCAATTAATTCAAATGTTATCCCTATTTGACGTGATTCCACGGGAAAACTGGATAACTTATTACAAAATGACATCGTTAAGTATTATTCTCACACCAACAGTTCAAACCGTCTCCCTTTCCGGTCCACCGGAAATGGTCCGGTCCACCAGATATCTGCCTACCAGAGCGCGTTTAGCTCATTTTTTGCGTTGTTTTCGAGCATTGACTTTTCTCCAAAGGTTCAGAGACTATTGTTAATTATATTTTTCAACTTTGACTATGTAGATTGACACAAGTGTTTTGATATTTTCCTCCTTGCTTCCGCGTTCCCCTAATTCTTTCTTCATCAGCGCTCTCTTGTAGTATTGTCTTTCCTCCAAATCTCCGAAGTCGACTGTTAATTATATTCTTCAACTATGTCTAATGTAGCTTGTTACAAGTACGTATTTTGATATTTTCCTCCTCACAATTCTTTCTTCCCCGGCGCTCCCTTGGACGCCGCTTCCGCAGTCTCTGCTCCTTTGACACCGCCCTCCCGTCTCCATTTCCGCGGCCGCCTCCAGGAAGAGCCAGGGCGTCGTGTAATTCCATCACCGGCGCCGCGGAGAAGCGCCCAGTAAATTGATAAGGGCGGGAAGGGGGCGTGGCTGATTGAGGCTCCGCGCCCAGGTATCTGTTTGTGGCCCAGGGCGGCGCTGGGCGGTGGGCGCTGTCGCCGACGCCCACTCTGGCGTGAGAGCGAAGAGGCTTTTATTCCCATAGTGTGGCCAGGAGCAGCGGCCTTGGGTGATGGGAGGCAAGGTAGACCGTAGGTGGCTGCCGATCGAGTAAAAAATACAAAGAGGTGGTAAATATAATATACTAAAGTCTCTCCGCGCCGAGCCAAATCAGGGCCTCGAATTAAAAATTGCACTTATGGTAGCAATCAGATCACTGGGACACAAGTGAAGAGTCTTCCAACACTTCCAACATCTCCGGTCGTTGTAGTAAGATCGTAATTTACTTTTTAGAAACTGCAGCTCGGGCTACCAACATAAATTCTGTTACAAGCACTCTCACCAGCAATGTGCGACTGTGGAGAGACTTTCCTGGCACCCTGTACTAGCTGGACTCCTGTCACCATTCCGCACTTTGAAAAAAATGTATTTACAGTAACTAAATTGCTTCATATTCAAAACAATTTTGAAATTCATATTTTCAATCGACTTTCTATAACGGACCAGTTTATGATTAAGTCTCCAGGTTGATTTCATTTTTCAAAGAACATGAATATCACTCACTGGTGTACACTAAAACCATTCTTCACGTTAAAATCATGTGGGCCCGGTGTGGTGAGTGGAAAAATATTCCAATATGGTTACGCATTACGCTATCTCGTTAGGGGACACGAAAAATCTAGTTGTAGGGGAGAAGGGGCCCGTTTTCGAGTAATTCTTGATAGTAACGTGTGTTGCAGCCTAATGCGAGTTGCAGATTGAAAGTGCTGAATTCATTGTAGTATAATCTAAAAAATTTCCACTTTTATCGCTTTTATACATGTTTATTTCAACTTTCACTGATTTTATACATGTTTGTCTCAACTTTTCAGCATCGTCACACTTTTAGTACCAGTATTACAAATTTATTATTTTACACGCTCTGCTTGCCCTTTAAGAAACCGCTGTCTAAAAAATAAATTCTCGAATTCTGAGTCTGTATTACAGCTGAAGGTCTTCGCAGTGAGTTAGCCTCCAGGCCGCACGGATTGGTGAAAGTGAGTGAAGAACTTCAGGAGAGACAAATCTCAATCTTTATATACATACATATATATATATATATATATATATATATATATATATATATATATACACTTCTCAGAATTAATCCTCACAAGTAAATTCTGCTCGCGCAGCGCCTCAGAAACCGAAGTGGACAGCCTCCTTGCGGGGAAGAAGTACATCAATTCAATCGGTGGAGTAGAGGTGTCTTTCTGGCCGAGAGGCGTTTCAGTTCCCTGTGATTCAGTATTTACTAGGCTGTCCGGGTGACGCCGCGTCCATGGCGTAACTCCCAACTCATGGCATTCCTCGGGGCGTAACGTATTACGCCCTGAGGAAGGTCGCAGAATGGCGACCGAAACGTCGGCACCTTCGCCATGGTCGCGGCGTCACCCGGACAGCCTAGTAAATACAGACTCCGGCCCGGAAGCCTACGCTCTCCCTGTGATTAGTCATAACGCTTCTGAGAGTAGTTGTGTTGTATACCTTTTGTTTATACAATCCAGGTTTTTGAATTATTCAATTGATAGTTTTTGTTTATTTAAATTCTTAATTACGGGATAACTACAAGTATTTAAGATCGCTAGTGATCAAACTAGTTGGTGCTACTGACTACTTGCTGATTTTGTCACGCTAAATCAAATCACCGTGAAATGTTGGAGAGAGGAAGTGACACCCAATCACGTCGACTATCACAAAGCCTCTTCTGCACGTTTGATGCCGATGCACTTTTGTTACCGCCCAAGGAATTAGTTCCGGAGATACTAAAGTATTGACGCCACACAACAAAATGTCAGTCACTTATTTCAAGACTGCCAAGAGACATCTCCCAAAGAAAAATATCCTCAGAACTTGCTTCACCATTCTTTAGTAAGCTTCCAAACCAATACTACATCATTTCATTTACTTTTCATTTTCTCTTCTTTCATTAATATCGGCTACGTTTAAGATCTTTGTACATTTTAAGTGTTATGAAGTGATGCATAAGTCGATGATACTTCTTTGCGAGCAAATATAAATGTCTCAAGCTTTGGCACTCATTACCTATTTTCTTTCAATAACTGTTTTACACTACAGTTAATCTGCCGTATACATAACTGTTGGACCGAATCTGCAATGTACAAATGAAATTCTTAAAGGGTATAGCACCAAAATGCTTTCTTTTTATTGATAAAATATGCTTCAATTACATAATATCAGAAATTTGCTTCCACTTCCAACTCGCCGCCACCGCAACACTATCTGTGTCTCTACTTTCATTCAACTCTAAACTGCTGGCGTCACCCAGCTACCAACCAACAATCACCAATTTCAAGACCAACGGAGAACATCTGCTACAGTTAACGATCTTCGCAACTTTCCCTTCGCATCTTTCCGTTAGCGAAATCGCGAGCCAGTACCGTACCATTTCGTTTATTTGTTCTCCTCTTCCCTTGGGCAATATGGGCCCGTATCAGAGCCGCGCGTCTCCCCAATCACCGAAGCCTTCCCTGCACCTCTGCGCCCGCCGCGCTGCCCGCCGCCGAAGCAATTAGCTCCGGCGCGGCCCTCAATCGCGTCGCCAGGGACCTCCCGAATCCGACTCGCGCGATTCTGCCGGGAGCTGCGTTAAAGAAACCCATTACCTGCGGAATCGAATTACCGCCTCTAACGCACTCGTGGGATACCGTTATCGAACCCTAGGCTCCCGCGCTCGGGATAAGAGCACTTAGATGAACATGATCGCCTGTGAGACTAGATTAAGGTTTGGGCTTTAGGGATTGCGGCCCGGGAACCTGAACCATCTGGGGGACCTTCGCAAGAAACAACACATATTTCGTGACGTTCAAACGATCCAGAAGATTATAGATCACCCAGTCTTGTATGCCACAGGCTCTCCGTGTTAGAATAAAATACAAAGTTAAGGAAAAAGTATTGGCTTGATATTACAAAGTCTAAAACATACAATTATACAATGTTTCAATACGATTTTGTGCAGTGCCAATATCGTAACCACTGAGGTGCGATTACTCGTATTTCTAGTTGAAAACTATCTTGATAGTAAACTCTGTAGATCCAAGTCAAACGCGGCCCGCCCGACTCTGCTGGGAGTCCCAAAAAAATCCATTATTGGCGGAATCGAGTTAGCCTCTGTAACGCTCCACCATTCTCGAAACTCAGGGACGTAATAATGATTATACTCATCTCCAGGGCTGGATTACGTCATGGGCTTTTGAGACTAAAGGATTCGCGGCCCGTGCAGCCCCGAGACATTAACAAGAAACGACAATGTGAACAACAAAAACAATATACATTTCGTGATGATCATACGATCTAGAAGATAATGAATTATACAGACTTCGGTACAGCTGGCATGGGAGGACGCTAAACTTCCTCGGTGTAATGATGTAATATGTAAACGATTGCGAAGTAATGTTACAGAAAGGCATGGAGCATCTACTTTTGTTTCTTTTTTACCGATCTCGAAGTCTACGAAGACAGTTTTATTTTCATTCTGATAGAAAATTATGTGGTGGTAACCTGCACTTTTTTTGTTACCTAAACCATCTGCGACAAAATATGAAGTTTTTTGTGTAAAGCAGTATTTTTTTAAAAAATATTAACCATTACTTTTTCGTTTCTTATTCGTTATATGCTGTCCAACTAATCAATAAATAAATATGGCATATCTTTCAAGTGTCCGAATCTGATATTGTGGCTTCATCCGCTTAATATCAGTCTACATCCTCTGAATGCACAATCGCGTTGAAATCAATACATCGGGATCAAAAAACGATATGGGAACTCCACAAACAGTGGTATTTCAAGGTTTAGGAACGTTCTTAATGAGTGTGCAAAATAGTCCAAAGATTGTATCATTCGACCTTTATAACACTGATAACTGATTTATTCCTAAAAATAGAATTTCCCTCGGTATTCCATAATCATAATTGTTCAACGTTTACAGTGTCGTAATGACTGGACCGATTTATGTGTATTACTAGGTAGCAAGACATTTTAAATGCATGGCTACGTTATCAATTGAGAATGAATGCGTATAAAGAAAAGAACTCTTTAATACGTTGCTCATAATCACTACATATTACATTTATTGTTAGTTATTAATATTATTATTGTTATTATCATTATTAGATCATTTTTCCAAAAGCTTAAATATATATCCTTTGAGATATTGGACATTATGTAATGAATTATGAATTGATGAAAAATGGTTGAAACAGTAGAGGAGGATAGGAGTCGCCTGATGTATGATGATGACGATGTCTAATTGTTATTCTTTTCGTATTCTTAATTAGTATGATAGTTATCGTCCTCTACTTCGCCATCTTGGTTGGCCCGTGAATACATGCATAAGCAAAACGACAGAAATGAATGAACATTTCATAGGTGTGTATTTACTCATGTTTCATATTCAAAGTATCAGTTCCCTAATGTGTATCTCATATGCGTAATTGAATACCAGTAATCTTATGTAATTTTAACGTCATCGAAGTTGGAAAAGCAAATATTTTCACGTTGAAATTGTTACAATACTGATTTAGTTATATTAGACAAGCATATATAGCATTCTCACAATTATAACTCTCTATCTAGAGAGAGAGAGAGAGAGGGGGGGTTGATTTCTGGCGGAACGCAACGGGTCGGCGTTCTGAAATATTTTTCCGTTCCGGGATATTCCGGCGTTCCGGGATATTTTTTATTATCAATATTATTATATATTATTATATAATATTATATATGTAATATTATATATATTGATAAAAGACATGTTGAAGAAACTACAGAACAGTGATAAATACAAAAAGTGTTTTTAACATCATTGAATTATTTTTTTGTTTTCATTAAATGTTTAACATAACCTGGATTTAGGACTCAGACAACGCATGAACGCCCTACAATAAATCAAGACGCTCCGGTTCGTTGGGCGTCTACAGCCTCTTACGCTGCGCCGCCCGCCCGCCCGAGGGGCGCATTCCGCTCCGAACGAAAATCGATAGCGCGCCCATGTCCCGGCTGCGAAGACGTTCGAACGTGGCGCTGTAAACTTGGAGCGCTTCGGGAGAGGCGGCCCCCCCACCACCGCGGGCGCGGGGCGCGCGGCGGGTGCTGCCCCTGGCGGGCGGCGCAGCAAGCGCGGCTGGCGCGTCGCGGCGCGGCGCGTCGGATGCCTGCACGGTGCATCTCGGGGCCATCCTACCTGGACGAAGGTCACAGGCCGCGGCGCGCGCTTCCAACTCGGCCGCAAATAGCGCACGTGTGCTCGGGAACGTGCACGACAAGAGGCTGTTCTTTCTTTTGTTTCCGGGATATCTTGTTGGTAGGCGTTGAGCGGTGGGGTATAATCTGCGCACTCATAATCTCAAGTACTCATTACGCTAGGTGAGAGAGGAATGAAGGGGTGGGTTGACTGTTTTGCACACATGACTACTGTATCAAATCTGTAGTTCAAATTTCGATGCAAAAATTACACGGGAGTGAATATTTCTGTTACCGGATTTTGTCAACATCGTTCATTGCTATAATTTATTCTGACTTCATCTAATGTTAGTACAAAAGTGGGAGTAGATATTGCGGGGTTCAAGAAAATGTGTGCGTATAATAATAGTGGCTCATCCATAGTGCCCAGCCCCCATCCCTAATCCAACTTCTGCGTCATTGTTCTCGGTTTAATCCAAAAATTATCTCAGATTGAACATAACATTTCATGGGGGTATTTCTGTTATGAATTCATGTTTATTTATTTTCAAACAGTAATTTTAATTATTTTTTATTATTTTTAGGGTGAGGGGCACGTACTGAAATTGACCTTTCTGTATATCCGCCCCAGGACACTAAGCACAGGACATCTCAAGGAGCCCTGCCTAGATGATTACAGCCTACTGTGAATTCTTTCTCAAATGTCTCACGAGAGTTCTGTTGCACAGACGACAATAATTTGTTGCGATGTTTCAGAAACATGAGAATATATCTTTTGGCAGAATGAATCTGGCAATATGCGATTGTTCAGGAGTTTGTAGAGTATTGGCCAGAGAACTGGGAAATACACGTGTGATGAGACATATCCGAACAATAGAGATCAAGTACTTTGTCTCAAAAAGAATCTCAATTTGGTATCTTTATCGCCATCGTCTCAAGATAATTTCTGTTAACATTCCACACCATCTTCTGGTTCGTTCAAAAAATGACATGAGCCGTTTGTTAAAGTCGATTAAGTGCAGGAAAATGTTGGCCTATCGTTAGTTACGTATGATCTAGGTAAATGTATAGGTCTTCATTGTCCTGCATATTTAGCAATTCATCGTAATCAAGTAAATCGACATATAAGCCTGATTGTATGAGACTTCGCCATATATCCATTTACGTATTTCAATTGTGAACAATTATCCGCAATTACCTACACTTTCTCGCTATCTCAAACACAAGATAAAAACAATGACTTCCTTTACTTCGTATTGACTGCATATGCAAATTTAATGACCCTCATTAGCACAGAAAAAGCATGCGATATAAACTGAATTATTCAACTAAAAGCAGAATCGACTGATCGAGTAAAAAAAGTACCAAAACAAATGTCATCGTAAATTTCCACTTTCAAGCACGCGTATGGGAAACTACGATTCTCAGTAGTAAATGCTCCCATATGAGAACGCAGAAGTGGAGAGGAAGAGCAGTAGTCAGGGCTCCACAAGTTGACGTTAAGAAGGAAACGTTTGATTTCGTTATGATATTACTAATTGTGTTTTGTAATTGCAAAATGTACCTACATTTGTTGCATTTAATAATTCAAAATGTGCAGCCGAGTAGCAATTCGCACAAATCACAAAAACAGCCAAGAATCGTTTCAGGAAACCAGAATTGTTCCAGGAAAATTGCCGAAAATATTGGTTCATTATTATAGACACCGCGTCTTAGTTGTTAACATTCCATTGAAATATAAACAAATATGTCCTTCACAAAGAAATAGAACTACAAGAAATTGCGGAGAGACCTGGGAGTTCTTAATTACATCACTGTTCGGAGCTTCCGAAACGTCCAGCAATTGGCCCCACTCGACGGTCTTCTTCATCGATCGTTGGCATCGTTCCCTCCTATTAATTCCAGGTGGAAGCGACATTCGCAAGGCGCAAATGGACGGGGGAGGCAAGGGACCGTTCTCCCTAGAGAGCTGCATGGCCCTGCTGGGAAGTGTTCATTTCTCTTTGCCAGGGCTACAATTAATTCAAATCATGTGCCGTAGTCACGATTTGCACATCCGGAAATATTTAATTAAAGAATTCAAATGCCAGAAATTGGACAAGAATTGGATTGGACATTCTCGAAAGAATTTCATATTGTGTTGCGAAAGCGAAAATGGTATTCGTTTCACTATCCATTCTTTGAACATTCCCCATCATTCTTGGTCCCCCATCATTCTCTCTCGAAAAAATTGCCCATATGCATCCAGGATATTGGTACCTTTTCCCCTTCCTTTTCCTAGTACTACCCTCGGGAGGCGGCGGCAAAAGTATCCTCACCCATTCCCCATGATTTGGAAAGGCTTGAGCTATAGAGCAAGTACTGATAAAAGTCCAGAGCCCGACATGAGCTCCATCAGAGAGAAAGAGAGAAAGAATGGGATTCAGAAATGGAGAGTCAGATCGTCAGTGCACACAAAAGTGACATATGAAAAAGTGAAAAGATATGTTAACAAAATATTATATTTTACTAGGGGGAAGTCAAAAATATACACCACACGATAGCTGATACATGTACTTTTTGGTGGCATAAAAATAGACGGTTCCGAAATGACAATATTTTTAGACATATCCCTTTTCTTGTGCACCGTCTACATTTGGCCAGCTTCCATCCGAATGCGAACCACTGTGGAGCGGCGCCGCCCACAGCAGCCCTTTGCGCACGTGGACAGGCCCCGCGAACCCGCCGCCGCCTCCGTCACCACCGCCAACGACGACACCAACACCGCCGCTACTGCCGCCAACGCCGCCATCACCACCGCTACCGCCACCGCCTTTGCCCCTGGCCTCTGTCACTGGCAACCGCCGCACCAGCTGCCAGCCTCCATGGCCACACCCACTCCATCGCCACGCTCTCCAACGCCACCGCCGGCTCGCCGCCACCCCCGCCCCCACTCCCCGTTGACGCCGACGCCGCCGACGCCGCCACAGCCGCCGCCGCCTCAGCCGCCGCTCAGCGCCGCCTCAGCCGCCGCCTGCAGCCGCCGCCGCCGTCCGCCGCCCACCGCCACCTCAAACCGTCAGCCGCCACCGCCACCCACCTCTGCCTTTGGCCACTGCCACATGGTTCATGGTCTAACCAACGGGTTGCGGCCGGCCGGCCGGCTGCGGCCGGCCGGGCCCTCGGCCTCCACATTCCATCGCCGCTGGAATGTGAGTCCGCTTGCGGCACCGGCTAGCCTGATGACATGTCGCGAACACGGCCCTGCCCGCCGAGACCGCACCGCCACGACTTGTACACCCGCCCTCGAGGCAGGTGCCTGCCGCCAGGCGACCACAGGCCGTAACGATATGCTGCCGGCCACACGGCACCGGGCCCCTGGTAGGCGACACAGCTCTCACCCCGCCGCCGCTGACTTTTCTCCGGCCCTTTAGTCCCGTACAGACCGTTGAGGCGACGTGACAGCATGCGACCCGGTAGTCAGTAACGCTCGGGCAAACATATGCAGTATAGATGCTCAATCCGCGCACCGCCACCACAACCACCACCCAACCCACGTCGCGCCACCGCCACCCGCCCACCGCCGCCGCTCGCGCCCACCCCTGCCCGCACTCCCGCTAAACACAGACGCCGGCCCCGACGCCGCCACAGCCGCCGCCGCTACTCGCGCGCCCGCCATCGCCGCGCCTCAGCCGCCGGCTCAGACGCCGCCTCAACCGCCGCCGCCGCCACCACCACCTCAACCGTCACCGCCACCGCCACCACCTCTGCCTTTGCCACTGCCACTGTCACTGTCACTGTCTAACCAACGTTGCCGCCGCCGCTGCTGTCGCCTCCACTTCCATCGCCACCGCCTCCATCGCCACCGCCACCGCCACCGCCACCGCTCCCGCCGACGCCCCCGACGCCGCCTCAGCCGCCGTCATCGCCACCGCCACCGCCGCTGTCGCCTCCACGGCCGCCACCACCTTTTCCATCGCCGCCACCTCAGCCGCCGCCACCGCGGCTCCGCGCAGCTAGTGCAGCATCCGCCGTCGGCCGCCGGCCTCGCCTCGCCGCGCGGAGGAAGACGCAATGACCGTAGGCGAAGACGCCGCCCGCCCGCCCGCGACGCACGCCCTCGCTCGTGGACAGTAACAGGGAAGCATTCATCATCACCAACAACGCGCCGGTGACGGCTGTCCTGGAGTCAAGGTCCCTGGTGTTGCCCCGACGGATTTAAAGCACCTGTAAAGTACTTCGGGTTGGAACTATCACCTTTTGTGGTCGTTGAAAATGGAATTCAATTTTGACTCATTAATGGGTCATGAAGTTTGTTTCTCTACTTAATCATGAACCCCGATAACTCAAGAGTGCACCTTATTTTGTCGGAATACAATAAGAATAGCAAGTAAATTCCGTGGTGATAGCCGATATCTTGTGGTAATCCATGGTATTGTAAAGGAAGTAATCTCCACAAAAGTTTTAAAATTATTCAAACTTTTGTGGAGATTATTTCCTTTACAATACAAAGAATAGCAAGCACATCAGTGTAAAACAAATAATTTCCAGTGATATTCATGTAAAATAATTCAAAATAAACGTATTTTAACTATGAGATTCAAAAGATAAGATTTTTGTTTCCATACTTTATAGTTAGTTTTGTGAAAATTGTCTATTAGAGTCCCAAACGAAATATCGTTTAGCATATCCAAGACTCGACTATCAAACTTTATTTATTTATCGATTTGTTTCTTTAATATTCTCTGAAAGAAATATGAGGAAAATGGATATGTTTGTCATTTTTATCATCTCTTTTTTGGTAGAAAAGGGGTTGTTTGATAATGTTCATTAGATAAAGAATCGAGCAGTTCTTTTAATTAGAATTTTTGGCATAGTATCCTACTAAATTACAGTAATTACTCGTGTGCTTGCTTTAGGCGTTTAATTTTGTATTAGTCACTCGCGGCAAACTGAAGAACTAACAACCTAAGAACCTTGGAAGTTTGTCCTCTCAAATTTCGTTTTCCTTATTGGATGTAACACAAATCCAGCAAAGGGAATAGTAGGATCCAAGAAAGACTTTAAATAGAGTAAATGCAACAATGTAAACAAATCAAATTTTTGCATAATGTGGCGGGATGTGAGATGTGTCCTTACAAAGCAAGCACTATCAAGTTTCGTTGCTAAGTTGTCATGTATCATATCAAGACATGGAACATCTTTTCTTGGTCCGTGAGACCTCTTTTCCTCAAGCAGACGCTTAGTTATTTACAGACCATTAAAACCCAGGAACTTTAAACTTAAATAAGAAAGTTGTAAAGAGTGAGGAATTACTTAAGTGCCAGTGATTTATTCCGGACACGTTGGAGATCAAACACGATGGAGGAATTCCGAGGAAATTGGCGCGATTTCGAAATGCGATCGGTGCGAAGAGCGATACAGTCAGGGCTGCCAACTGTGGGATCGGATCCTGGAAAGCCGGCCAAAATATGGAAAAATTTGGCAATTTGCAAGAATTATCAATGCTCGTCAGCGCTGCGAAGTTGCATCAACTTCGTCATTACTCGAAATGAGATCCTCCCGTTCTATGAAGATTCAGTTGTGCTCTCACGTTCATAAACATTCAGCGTTGCTGTGGAGTAGATGGAGAAAAAGGTGTGGATGATGAAGCAATCTACCACATTTCCACACAGAACATGACGATCAGACGGGTTCATCTCGTAGAATTCTCTTCCAGGCAGTGGCATACGACCCAATTACTCACCCGGGGTTTTAAATCCGTCTCTAAAGCTACAAAGGCCTACCGTCTACAAACGTTTAGTCACCGTTTGATAATACCGGCTTAGGTAGCTCAGGGCATCAGCTGATGTCACTGTAGTGGCTCTGACCGCGGGTGGGGGACTTGGGATTCGAGTACCAACGGTGATAGGATTTTCGGCACTAGCTAAATAGCTAGATCACCGAAAACAAAAAAGAACCGTTGGAGTATACCAGATCCATGATACTGTAACAAGTTTCCTTGTTACAGTATCATGGATCTGGTATACTCCAACAGCTCTTTTTTTCAGTGCGAGTTTGGCCCTTGTCTGGATGAGAATTCTAGAAGGAAGCCACCTGCTATAATCGGTATTTTTCCGTGGTCGCGCGATCTTTCCTTCCCCTTGTCCTACCCTCACCCACGCCCTACACTTTACAGTTACTTGTACTAAACTACCGGATCTCGCCACCCAGCGGGGGAAGATCATCGCCACCACCGTGACAAAAACATGCACTTCACTTACGGGAATAATTGCCATAGCCATTGTTGCGTCCGGAAACTGTAATTGAACTATCAATCAACCAATTGGTCACTACAAAAGGTAACACAGACATCAAAATATTAGAATTGAACGGTCATTTTCTTCATGTTTCGGCCATCTTTTCGGGGCCCTGTCCCACTGTGCCGCTCGAAGCTTCGTGCCATCGCTCTCCATGGCGCCTCTTGCCGACCCCTGCCGGCGGCGTGCCCGGAATCTTTGCCAGCAGCCAACGGTATCGAGCAGAGACCAACGCGAGCAGCCGTGCAGTTCCGTTGACTTGTTCGTGCCGCTCCGAATTTTCTTCTGAGATCCAAAGACTTCTTTCTCGAACGGCGAACGACAATTTAACTTGCGGAGACCTTCAGAGTAGTGTAACAAATTTGGAAGCGTAAAAACGAATAGCCAATCAATTCTTGTAGTAAACTCTATGTTTCGTATATATTGTTTTTTTTTAATTTAACCACAATTAAAGTGCTATCAAATGCAATAAATAAAGAACATTTTCATCGTAATGAGAATTGTTTTAATTTTTTTTATTATTACGCCTTTTTCTCAAAAATAGTTTCTGTCCGTATCTATTTCAATAAACTGCAGTAAACTGTCCACTTTCATTATGAACGTGTTATGCTCTCACTAACAAATACATTACATCGAAAAAAATAATTTAACAAACGGCTGATAATAGAAATTTAGCGTCTCAAAAACGGGATATGATTTATTAGAATTAGAATAGAAAACAATTCAGGCAAAGTCCATTCGATCATGTTTAGAATACTTGTATACTACAGTGGGTATTTCAAATTTAGAGAAATAAAACGTCTCTTATTGACGTGCAGCACGAGCTGTCTGCATTTTCACCTGCCTTCGTAGCGGTGAAACGCCGTCCTCTGCGATTATGTAACTCGGTGTATTGACCTGGTTGTGCAATGCTCTTTCCGGGTTCAAATCTGATGAATGAAGCGTGTGTGCAGTGCGCCCACAGCGTGTTTCCGGATATTCAAGAGCGTTATTGCAGGAGCATTGCGTACTCTTTTACCAAAAATAATTGAAACACGTGGGAACTCTTTCATGAGAACTAATTTAAATACTTGTATATGCTAATCTGCTAGTTCAAGCTAAATCCAAAGTTCTTTTTGCATGTCATTAGAAATGTATACGTGGTCATGCAATTGTAGCGGAAAATGTACATTTTCAATTTTGGATTATTCATATATTAGGCGAAATGTGCAGTTTTAAAACTTTCTTTATATTTTTTTTTTGTTTCTTCACTGGTTCTAACGGGCAAATATCAATTTGATAATGAATAGATTATTACTTCCTAAGACAAATATCCGGAAAAACGTGAACGAAAGTGTGTGTTTAAGGCGTGCAGTTCGCTGCACATTGGTACAGCTGTGATATAACACCAACACAAAACAATTGTATAATCACCAAATAAACTACTGATATAATCTTATTGATACAGGTGTGGTGCTTATTGTAATCTACTCATCGAAAGGAAATATTTACTCACCTTAATTTTTCTACATCATCTTCGTTTGTTTCTGCTACGTCACCATCCACATAAACTGCCTGTACTTAATTAACAGTTGGCAGCATAGTTCTCCTAAATTCTTTTCTCGCACTGAGGCAATGCTTGTAAACTCTACACTTGAGTAATTGCATCAAACGCATTGACAGTTTACAAAAACAGTTCTGGCATCGTACTAAAGGCGGGAGGAAGATAAAAACGAAGGGCACGTACACCAGGGAATATACTACATACCCATCTTAAGGTTGGGATCCAACGCCTGGAGTGTTAGTGCCAAATTCCACTTAGCGGCCGAATCGGCGAACTAAAAATACGCGATGTTTCATTTGAAGGCAAAGTAATTCATTCTTCGTGCTGAAGAGATGCCAGCACAGAAGAGATGTATTTTAACTCACAATAACTTTATCGATCAAAATGAAAGTTACAGTCCTTCGACAAATCATTCACATCGTGGAAATAATTATAAATAGGCATTAAAATATTTGTTAATACTGATTAACTTTAAAAATATAGTCTAAAATAAAAGTTCTAAATATTTAGTTCGAAATGTAAAAACCTTCATAACTTTGACTTACTTTGTAATATTCAAATTTTCTTAAATGTTCTACACTAAATTAAATCTTGCGGCAGAAATTATTTTCTGAAGAGCACAAGGTCATTAAAAAGATCACTCTGGACGTCTGTCAGTCACTAACTGAATAATTGTTGCAGTAGGTTCGTACTTGGTGCAAGCGGAGCAGTGTCTTACATTCACGGTGATTCTAGGTGGCACACAAACCACAGATTCATAACGTGTACCCTTCAATATGTAAGCAATTCTATCAGGTGTCTTTATACTCGCTTCACAAAAAAATATATTACTGTGTTCAAAGTTCATAATTTCAAAACATTTAAACAATTTCATTATCCAACATTTTCAGATAAAGTTGAGTTAGAATTTGTAATGTCTAGCGATACGATAACTACGAGTAAAATAAACAATTTCCACCTACACGTCTCATACATAAGCGAAAATTGGGAGTTAAAGGATGACAACATCAGTCATTTATAAATTGTGCCTTACCTGCACAAATCAAACGCATCATATACCCACGGTTTTGTTTATGGAGTACGATTCACACCTTCGTGACAACTTCGACCGAGAAGTGGCTTGGGAAAATACTCGATTGGATGCAGCTCGGAAAAAAGGACTAATGCATCGCTTTTATCCCAGATATTCTAAAGAAAGTAAATTTGGTCAGCATTTGTATCACTGAAATAACGATGCAACAAAGCAGGTCGATTCTATCAGGTTCCCACCGTACCTATGTATTCGTATTACGACATCATCATCATTCTAAATATAAACTCAAAGACAAGTCAACACCGGAAGTTGCAATCAGCATGCAAACACAAGGACTTCCAGGAGCCGCTATGTGATGACGAATGTGCTACAAAGGGCAATTTTAAACTGTTGACTCACAACCGGCAGCAAGTAACCTGGCGTGTGGACCACTACGGATGTGGATGGGAAATGTAGGTCGAGTTGATACAGCGCAGAGTAATAACAAAAATACCTTCCATTACAAAGAATACTAAAAATTTGCCACACATGATGTACGAGTTGACGAGAGATGAAGTGTAATATTTTATTAAATATGTATAAATATTTTATTAAATACGCAATTTCATCAATTACCAATTTCTAAAATGAAAGTGAAATACCTTAAAAATATCTAAATATCTTACAAGGAACATGTTTCTTTGTAATTTTGTAATGAGGGTAATGTAGTGTGTGATTCACCTTGTAAAACTTGTAACCTTATCTTTTTACAATTCCTAAATCTGGGTGTTGTTTTCTATTTGTTTAATATTTTCTGCTACGATTTGCCCTACAGCTCTTGTTGAAATACGTTTCCAAAGAATTGAATTTTACTGAAGTGGTCAACTCGAGATGTATTTTAGAGTTTGATGATTAAATAGGCAGAGTAATGAAGTGTGAGACAATATGATTGGTCGCTTTGGAGTCGTTCTTCATAAGTGCTGTCTGTTTTTGCTGAAAAAGTGGAAGTCACATCTTGATTCAGATATGGTGTTCTTGTGCTGCAAAGCTTATTTAAACCTTCAGTAATAAGATTAGCATTCAGTCATACTCCCACCTAGATATTTAAGCCCGGCCCTCACGGAAGGATATTTTCTCGTAGTTAGTTTTAATGTATTAGTTCTCGTCGAAGATTTTACAAAAGCCCTAACAAATGATTACACATAGAAAAAAATCGCCATTTTTTAGTTAAATGAATAAATATAGTCTACTTTACTAGTAGAAATGTCAAAAATACTTCACCAGATAACTGGGCTACCAAACACTTTGTTTCCGTCGCAAAATAAATGGATAGAGAGGCTTCATTAAAAAGCGTTCTCCTGCATTTTTTATACTCATCACTTTTCTTGGACACGCCTATACGCAACATTTTGGGACAGAGAATCTGGACCACCACTGTTGCCTTTAAGTGGCTCAGACTTTGACGAGATCAGGGAATGCATTGCATTGGTCATGGGGCGGCTTCAGTCCACAGAGACAATTGGTCGCCCAGACACTTCAGGATAGACATTCTAATGATATGTACCTTGCAATTCAAACACAAGAGACGCAAACTCGAGCGTGATCTCGTGGTTTACATTTTAAAGAAGATAATAATAAAAAAAATAGTTCACGTACAAACACATTTATACATATCAATATATTCTCTTAAAGTAGTGATATGCTCAGGCGTTACAAATGTGTTAAAATAAGTACAAAAAGAGTTTACATGTAGATTCTAAAATGAATTTGTTAATAAATGAATTAGTGTTTTTTGTGCATATCATTATGTTTAAGGAAAAAACATGTAAATGTGTAAAATCCACAGCTTAGTAATAAGTGAATATTTCAAGTCTTTGGAGAGGGAAATGATGGAACTCTCACAGATGACGGACAAGAAATAAAATTTCTTCTTCACGAGATGTTCCTCATTGTTTAGTTGTTTCAATACAAAGAAACAATTGTTTTTGGAAATTTTTAAATAAAATTGTCTCTGATTCTATTATTAGGAATCTAAGTACTAACACACTCGATGTAACGCACACAATGACAAAAACCCTCAAATATCTTCATCGTTCCCAATCAATTATTTCAACTGCTTCCCTTCTTTCAGAAGAAATCCAGGCAATTCATCTCTCAAACAACAAAATGAATTTCAAAGTCGAAAGCCTTTCTTACATTAAATTTGCGCTCACGACACTTCTTAGCTCTAGTCTCTAAATAAAACAAAAAACGCGTCAAAGGAATCTGTTGCAATAGAGAGCACAATAAAAACGGCCTTATTCACAGAGTGCGCAATATCTGCTCTCTGAGCTCCTGAAATAGAATACGCAACCATTTCTGCAGCCCAAAGGGCATTCTCTATGAGCTCCCACTGGGGGCGGAATCCTTTTGCTTCCTGTTCTTCGCCTCGGCACGGCGTCTCACCCCCTCCCTGGCTCGCCTCCCCCCCCCTCCACTCGCCCTCCGCTATTATAATCCAGCCAACTTGTTCCCGCCAACCCTGCAATAATTAAGGGGCTCGCGGGAAGTCGCCGGGCCACGCCACCACCCCGCCCCTTCACCTCCGCGCCACCCTTCCTTCGCCGCACAGTGGGCTGAGAAGGGCACGAACACGCGCATACGTTTCCGGCGTGGAACTCTCTTTCCAGATAAACGGTTCCTGCATGTCGTTTTCTTGTCAATGTATTTTAAAATCTAATCGAAATGTTATAACACATAATTACAACATATAATTTTATAACATAATATTATAACAGATTTTACTTGCAGTAATGTGAAAGTGACATTAGTGTACAAGGTGTCATTTGCCACTTCATGTAAAATCAATTTTAAACTTTCGTAGTTTTCAAAGAGGCAGATCCGAACGAGTGATCTCAACAGAAACATTTAATATTGTTTATTTTCCATTGCAATAATCTCATGAAGATATGTTTGCTGTTTATTTAGTTGTTCCTGTTTTGCTGTTTTTCCTGTTCCCGTTAAGTTTAATTGGCTCAAGAACAATTTAAGATATCCTTTTGAAAGTTGAAGTACAATTAAGACGGTAAAAAAATTACTTGTAGATTATAGAAATACGTAGAAAATTCATCAGTCAAAAAAAATTCGGAGAAAACACAATCAAGCATTATCGCATTTTCATTGTTTAAGGATAAGAAGTTTCATTCGACCAAAACATTTAACTTAAAAATCTTTTTTAGATGTAAAAATGAATACAATATAAATATTTTTTGTTTCCAGTTATTTGCAGCTTCAAGAATTGATTATTCAAAAACTAATGATTTTTTTCTTCACGTGTGTGCCTCGTTTGGGCCCAGTTTAGACACGTGTATAGTCGACCACGGCCCTATCGATAATGAAAGGCAGCGAAGCGCCCTGTCTCCGTTCCTGTCGCCGTTCCTGAATGCTGCGAATATCGCCCGCCCGTATTCTCTCAGAAATGATTCCGCGAATTTGTTAAGGACTTTTAGTGCGAAAAAGATATTACCTATTTTGCTTCGCACCGGCATTGAGCGAAGGAATGAAAAGCAAATGCTTCTATGAAACGGCGTTAATAGAACTCGTTTTAAATTGAGGGTGGTGTTAAAATGGAATTCATGGGATAAAAGAAGCTGTTTTATTGGCATCAGGCCCTTCAAAAGTAATTTAAAAGGTATATTTTATATTTTTATGAAAAATACATATATTCTCCATGATTGACGACTAGATGTGCATCTACAATTTCCATTACCTCTAATTCGATTCAAAAGCTCTATAATTTCATAAAAAATGCAAAATATTACTCATCGACACTAACTCAAGATGAGCACGCGAAAATTGACAGAGTACTTGAATTTGAGTGTACATCAATAATGTAGTAAACGTTGTGAAATATCTTTTTATAAAAATATCAACCATAGATTGATCCTTGTCCGAATTTCTTCTATTTAAATTCAATAGTTTCAAGCTTTTAGACACACCATTGGAGCTCATTTTCCATCTGAAGGAAAAAGCATGGAAAACGTCTGTCAAAATTGAATGGTTTTCGCATACAAAATCTTTTTGCTGATCAATCATATGAATAAAAAGTTAATCATTGATTATAAGAAAACTATTTACTCCTGGTTTTCATTATTGTCAGCATTTTATGTACATAATTTGTCTAAGGCCGAAACACGTTTGGCCTCTTTCTGAACATCCAAAAAGACAAAGCACCATAATTTTGTTTCTAATCGACATAAAATTACCCACAGAGTCGGATAAAAAAGATTTAAAGTTAAAAACATCCAATTTTATGGAAAAGGATTTCTTAAGTCAAGCAGGCTTACATGAAAACTCGAGTCTTGCTACGAGTATCAGGGGCTCGCATGCAACCCGTAACAATTACGTGTACTTTCTTTACACCATAAACCACAAAATTAATAAATTTGGACCTTTTACGATATTACATCTGTTCACGCTATTACATTATATATTTTGTGTACATCTGTACCTATATATGTATAAATATCACATATCTTTAGTGTTCCCATAAAAAAATTATGGATTTTTACAATTTATAAGATACCAAGTCCCGTACAACTGATTTTCTTGTTTATGAATTATCTCCAGGAAAGCATTAAACAGATACATTAAACATATATGTAACAAATAAGTATAATTTTGTTTGTTACACCATTACGAAATTAACAGGCAGACTTGCAATCCGCAACAGGTGTTAAATGTCGCCTGAGGAATTGAGCCATTTCCAGAAGCATCGTAACCCGCGTTAACCCTTGAAACGGAGCACTAGTACCAAAAAAATCAGTTTTCTGGTCTCTGAACGGAGCCCCAGTTATATTTCCCAGGCTGCAATCTACAATAAAGTCCTTTTCGGACCTTCGTATTACATATTTGGTGGTTTATGTGTCCTAGGTACAGCTACCCTCTTGCACGGATGGGAAAAAAATACGCAGAAACACTAAATAGACGTAAAATTAAGTAAACTACTATTTGATATTCTCTGTAATTTAATGGTTTGGGTCTAAGTATTTCTACTAATAATTGCTTAGGAAAATTAGAATGTTTCCTCCCACGTATTATCGAACCCATTTATTTACTAATATTAAAACAGAAAACAAATGTGTGACTATTGGGAGGAATAAAAATGTATTCTAAGCAAGACAAGGGAACAATGGATGAAGGAAAACGAAACGGTAAAAAATCGAAATATACGTAATCGACTCACAAGCTTATTATACTATTGTTAGTCTCATTCGGTACTTTAGAATTTTTCAATACAAGAAGTATTTTAGAATTTTTCAATACAAACGTAACTGAACTGTTAATTTCATTATCAACATCTAAGTTGCCATATTTGATGTCACATAGTTTTACCGTTTCTCTAATTCTCTTATTTTTCACATTTTACACATAACAAACTAAAGTATTTCTTTTTCATAATTTCACATTAATTCATTTGGAATGAAAATTAGTCTGTATGTATATTTAAATTATTTATTATAATATTTTTATCATTACAGTTCCTTTAAGGAAACACCTCTTATTACAAAAATGGAATTTTATATATTTAATGCTAGAATTATTTTATCAACATTTATTTTTAAAATACATAAATACACCAATTTGTTATTCTTTCATAATGACGAGATGCTTGTGGAATGCTATGCGGATTTTATACGGATAAACACTAAAAAATTTCATTTTCATGTATTTAATATTTATTTTTAATTCTACTGTTTCTGT
Organism: Gryllus bimaculatus; assembly: GCA_017312745.1. NCBI lineage: Eukaryota > Metazoa > Arthropoda > Insecta > Orthoptera > Gryllidae > Gryllus > Gryllus bimaculatus. Next base: position 1,841,939 of record BOPP01000056.1, read on the forward strand.
CCGGACTACCGGCCGGCGCGTTCAGAAATGACAGTCTCTCGACCTGCGACTGTAGCGGGATACCAAACAAAAGGAATGCATTCAGAAATTTCCCTGTTTTTGATAAACAAACGTCTCATCGATAATATTTTGTATAATGAATTTATAACGGCAATGAATTACTCTTCCTTTATAAAGGATTATTGAAATGTATATTCATTTGTTATTCGAGGCTCCGGACATTGTGAACTGGAGCCAACATGTAGGAAAAACCCTTTGGCCCGCCTAAGGCATACGACACGCGCAAGTTATCTTGATATTTCACAGCGGGGGGTACGGGGAGAGGAGGGCTCGAGATACATCACTGCTAACAAGGCCCAACTGTGGGCATGAACTTAACGCCCCAAAGCGTGCCACGAGAAATACAACGATTGTTTTGAAGGGACGATGTGGTTGTTGGCAGCATTGTGAATTGGTTCGTGCCGTTCCGCGTTGAACCTAACTATTTCAACGTGCCGTGCTATTCAGCGCTGGGGAGGACTACGGAGCTCGTGTATCAAGAAAACTTGCGCGTGTAAAATTCTCGATCTGAGTCCCCTGTGGAGTGCAGCGCGTGACGCGGGGTTGTCTGTTCCAGCAGCAAGCGCGCCCTGGACCTGGGCCTGAGCCGAGGCTTCTCCGGGTCGCAGGCGGCCAAGCACCTGATGGGCCTCGCGGCCGCCAACTACGCGGGCGGGCCCGGCCGGAGGCGCCGCAGCCCCGCCCTCTGCCCCGCCCCGCCCCCGCCCGCTCGCCGCCTTCGCGGCAGCCGCCGCCCGCAACGCGCAGCGCGCGACGACGACTCGGCGTAAGGCGTGGTCGCGGCGCCGGGCGCCCAGGCCGGGCAGGGGGCGGCCCGCCCGCCCCCCGCCCCGCCCCCGCCGCCGACGCGACCTCCCTCCGCGGCTCCCGCCGCTCCACGGCACTATTTGTAAACAATGATCTCATCCGCATCCTCCCACGCTCCCGTTTATTGCTAGACGCTGCGCCGCCCCCAGCCCCTCTCGCCCCGTCTCAGCCGTGACAGTAGATTGTTGTATGCGTTTGGTTTGTCTTTTCGTTTCGTTGATCAGACAATCACGGACATCACGATACTGTACAGCTACGTGTAATTATTTTCTTGAAAATAAATATTAATGTATTATAGACAAGCATAATAATCAGAATACCTTTACATCGAAACCTTTTACAAGTTTCCTCTTTCATGCTCTGCCCTGAGGAACACAGTTCCGGAAATCCACGTCCATTCCCATTATCCGAACACTAGGTGATGTATTTCAGAGGTTGTTTTCAGTGCACCTTCTATTCCTGAATAATGAAGAATTATAAAGTGAAGTAAGTTTCTTAAATGATAGTTATGGCCTTCTTGCTAAAAATGTTTTTTACCGATATTCTGGTGTACACTGGAGAGCAAAGAAACTTGAAAAAAAATATAGAAATTTTCTTCTCCATATTTATGCATTATTTTGGAGTTAAATGATTTCTTAACATGCATTTGGCTCTTTCAGGCCTTGCCAGCAGTGTATGGTTGATTACGACTGAAAGATGTACCTAGTTCCCGTCTGTAAACACAATAAAGATTCAATACCTGTATAAATTAGCCATTAATGAAGACCGAATGAATCACACGGGCTCACCTAGAACCTAATGGCTCGATTGCACCCAAATTCTTTATAACAATAAAGAAACTCCCCTTGATAATGAAAAGTGATTACATTTTACATGCCAGTATCAAAACAGTTCAAAAAATGTTCCATTCAGTTCAAGCCTGTAATATTTCAGTAGCCAGGTTTTTCAGCGTTCAACATTCCAAAATTTAAATAACTAATGTATTTTAATGATAAAGTGATGCAATGTTTCTATACTATAAAATGACACAAATCTCGCAAATAAATGTTCAGATAATTGTTGAAAATGAATATAAAACAAATAATTAAAAACAAAAACTAATAAATGTTAATGCAGTAATTTCAAATAATGTTTAAAGACTTTTTTTGTGAAAATAACTATGGTGAAGGGTGATGCACTACATACATACAGCAAAACGATTCATTTAGTACTATATCTGGAAAGAGAGCTGTTCTACTCAATCTTCCCTATATAGTATTATTAAGCTTGATAATAGAATTTATCAAGCTTGGTATTAAATTATAGCTTGGTAAATACTTGAAAGAATCCCTTCAATTAAATATTAAAGAGTAGGTAAAGTTGGGGGAAAAGTGGAGTAAGGCAGTAAGGGACCCCAGGAATACCTCGTTCCATTTACCCAATTCTATCCGGAGTACTGAGAGGTGAGTGATGCATTGCAATTAGCATTTGTTGTCTCTAGACAAAAGTAATTAAAACTCGTTTGCAGTGTTTCATTAGCAGTGGATAGCCTTCTGCATCACTAGTCTATTGTGTCCAGCACCACCACGCGCAGGTCACGCGGGAGAGAAGTCTAATGGATACTAGAGTCCTGATTCTTTTTCTTAAACAAGTAGAGAAGTATTTAAAATATATACGGAAATTATTAATAGACATGTATACATAGACATTAATAGACAGAGAAACAAATACAACTAAATATCAATTTAAAATTAGGACTGAACGGTTAATCGTATTTCAGAGGAGAAATTGAACTTAACCATTCAAAAAGTGTTAAGATGTAATAATATTATTTCCAATACGTTTTTATTCCCAAAATTTCGTTCTAAAAATTATATTAAACAGTATTTCAGGGGGGGAAATTGAGCTTAACCATTGAACTGAACCATTGAAGAACTGGTTAAATAAAATAAGCTTATTTATATTAGTGTTTATTCCCAAAATATTGTTCTAAAAATTATATTTTGGAACACGAAACTGCCTGCCGGCTCTGCTAGTGAAGACCACATGTCAAATTTAGCCCACCCAATAGAACATATCTGCCTCGTGCCCATTCAAAAAGTTCGGAATTGAATCCCATTAGAGAAAACATTAGTGTGGACTGGCGATGCCGGCGACGTGTTTCGCTTCTAGAAACGACAAGCAATTAAAAACGCATTTGGCGCGGATCGTCCACGTTATCTATGGAAGAACACCTTTCCCACGACTCCAGTCCCTCTTCCCGCGTCCACATGTCAAATTTAGCCCACCGACAGAACATATCTGGCCTGTGCCCATTCAAAAAGTTCGGAATTGAATCCCATTAGAGAAAACATTAGTGTATACTGGATGCGCAGTTTCGCTTCTAGAAACACAAGCAATTAAAACTCATTTGCGCGGATCGTCCAAGTAATCTACTGGAGAAGAACACCTTTTCCCACGACTCGCCCACTCCCTCTTCCGCCACATGTCAAATTTAGGCCCACCCGACAGAACATATCTGCCTCGTGCCCATTCAAAAAGTTGGAATTGGGAATCCCATTAGAGAAAACATTAGTGTGTACTGGCATGCGCACGTTTCGTTTCTAGAAACGACAAAGCAATTAAAACGCAATTCGCGCGGATCGTCCACGTAATCCACTGGAAAGAAACCTTTCCCCACGATCTGCGCCATCCCCTCTTGGCCGGCACATGTCAAATTTAGACCGACCAGAAACAAATATCTGCCCTGTGCCCATTTAAAAGTTCGGAATTGAATCCCATTAGAGAAAACATTAGTGGTGTACTGGCATGCCGCACGTTTCGCTTTCTAGAAACGACGCAAGCAATTTAAACTCATGTTGCGCGGATCGTCCACGTAATCCACTGGAAAAGAACTACCTTTCCCCACGACTCGCGCCCTCCCTCTTCCGCGTCCACATGTCAAATTTAGCCACCCGACAGAACATATCTGCTCGTGCCCATTCAAAGTTGGGAATTGAATCCGCTTTAGAGAAAACATTAGTGTGTTACTGGCATGCCGCACGTTTCGCTTCTAGAAACGACAGCAATTAAAACGCAATTTGGCGATCGTCCACGTAAGATCTTACCTGGAAAAGAACACCTTTCCCACGACTCGCCACATGCCCCTCTTCCGCGGCCACATGTCAAATTTAGCCACCCGACTAGAACAGTATCTGCCTCGTGCCCATTACAAAAGTTCGGAATGAATCCCATTAGAGAAAACATTGTGTGTTACTGGCAGCCGGCACGTTTCGCTTTGTGAAACGACAAGAAGTTAAAAACGCTATTTGCGCGGATGTCCACGTAATCTATCGGGAAAGAACACTTCCCACGACTCCCACATCCTCTTCCCAGCGGCCAATGTCAAATTTAGTCATCGGCAGTGTCCACCTGTCCAGTCGTTACTCGGCACAGATAAAAATTAGACATTTTGTGGCTCTGGGGTCGCGGGCGCCCCGACAGCGAATTCGCGTGAGCAGCGCCTGCCTCCGCCGAGCGCTCGCTCGGCAAGGGAAGCAACGGGTCTTTTGTTTGTTTCATCACATTATTTTTTTTTATAATTTTAGAGTATCGAAACTTTTTAATTGATATGTTTGTAAATAAAATAAAATTTAAAAAGGCAACATTTTTTATTGGATTAATAAATTTAAGGTGTACAAAGGAGTATCAAAACCAAGCAGCAAATGTTTTAGGAAAGAAGTCATACATAACAAAAGAACAAAGGAAGGATACTGAACAGGGGCCCAAAATTATATAATCGATGCACGCTGTGCTCTGGTTTGACGCTGATGGCTCGTGAGGTGGTTCATATTAGAGTAACGCCGATCTTTATTTATGTTAGTACAATGCGACACGCTGTTAGATGGGGTCGAACTTTATAGTTGGAACTCTATCAAAGAGTGTTCGAACGTTGTCCTGAATACTGGGGTCCTTGTTTATCTTTGCATTTGAGAATCGAACAAGTTAAAAAAAGTGGACTCGAGTAGTTCGGTAGTGCTTCTCTTCTTACATGCTGCTCCACATAATTGGTTCATCTAAGTAGCAGTCGAATGCATCACATCCTCTTCCACATCTTCTCTCGGAAATAAATTCACGCTGGCCAACTCTCATCCAGCTTGAATTTTCTAAGTTTTTCATCTCTTCTCTCTTGTAAGAAGTCAATTCCTGAAGATTTTGCCAGTTAATTTTTCATCAGCTTTTCACATTAAATCATTCCAAGTTCGGACTTCACCAATTAAAATAAACGGAAATTATCGAATCTCGGACTCATCTGGTTTCCACCGGAGACTACTACATTGATGATCACTTCACTTAAAAAAAGGGGAGGGTTTGTACCATGTGGACTGGCTCACACCGGTGCATGTCTATTTTCTAACCGTAGTTTCAAATTCAATCTCGAATGCTTAAGGCGCCCATTCGTACAGTACTTGTGTTACGTAGAAGTTACAAGTAGTTTCGGGTGTAGCAGGCACAAGAGAAAGAAATTTCTTTAGGTCTCACCTCTCTCCGCTCTTCCGCCTCTCTTCAGTTCTTCTTGCTGCCCACTAACCCCGACTACTCTTCTCCGCACTTGCTCGTCCGCACACGCCCGACGCCCTAACTCATCGGACCACTCTGACCTAACACTGCTCGCTCTCCCGATAAACTTAAATGCATTGGCGGGTTGCAGTCAACAAAATTGTGTCATTGACCCCCCCCAAAAAAAAGAATGCAATTCGGGTAATAATATATTGAATTCGAAACTCTTCAGTTTTTTGCTCGGTTCCTTAAAATTGGGCGTGCAAAATTTGTTGAAAAAAGGAACTTCGGCGTTCCATAGTAATCTGGAAGAAACACACCTACACAGTTTTAAACATTAAGTGCCTGCCATTATTAAATACATACCATATTGATGTACTTATACACTTACATTATTTCCATCACGTTCAACCGTACCTTTTTGGTTTTTCGGCTCATATACATGGCAATATGCGATGAACAATTCGTTTTCCGTACTTGCAGGCCGCGCCGCGCACGCCGCGCCGCCGGCCCGCCCCTGGCCCGCCGCCCGCCCCGCCTGCCCGCCCCCGCCCGGCGGCCGGCCCGCCGCTCGCCCCGCCCACCCCGCCCGGCCGCCCGCCGCCCGCCGGCCGCCCGCCCGCACGCGCACACCACGCACCGCGCCACGCCACGCTACGCCGCACCACGCCGTGCCACGCCACTCCACGCCACGCCACGACACGACACGACACGACACGACACGCCGCGCCGCGCCGCGCCGCGCCGCGCCGCGCCGCGCCGCGCCGCTCCGCGTTGCGCAGGTCCATCGCAGGCGTTCCGGCCTCCAGCCTCTCGGCGCCCCGCCGCCGCGTGCACCACGATAACGTTTATCTGCGGCTTCGATTGGCGAAATCAATGCAATACGAGAGCCCATAATGAAAAAGTAATCGACGATTTTATCGCGACAGACAGACGCCGACGGTCGCCTTTCGAGTACTGTGCGTGATGAAAGGTTCGAGTTCCTCTAGACGTGTGAAAATCAATTAGAGATCCATTTTTTCTTAGGAAGGTAAGATGGTTAGACGGGCTGAATGGAATATTAAATCCATAACACTTGATTTTGGATTTGAACAGGAAGTTTCAAAAAAATTACACTATGGGAGTAATAGATACATCTAATAACATCGGTTTGTAAGGAAACATCCCCCCCCCCCGCGACATTTTTGTGTTCTATTAAAAACAATGCGATTTCATTTCTGCATTATGTATTGCAAATGTAAAAAAGAACAATAATATGACAACCATTTGTTATACATTTCAAATTTTAAAAAAGTATTTATTGCAGCCCTAAAGGAGACGAAAACTGAAAATGACTTTCACATTCTAATCACAGTCGCTATTGCTTCAGTTAAGAAACGAAATATTTATAAAGAAGCCTATTTCTAAAGAAAGCTATTTTTCATGTTCATCTTCTTCTGTTTGATAGCATTCAAAATATCTCACGCTTTTGTCAACAAATTTGGATAACAGGTAGGCAATTAATTGCCTTGAAAAAATTAGAAAATTAATTCAAATGAGAAGTTAATCAAATTTTAGATACGGGTAAATATCACTAAGTTTATTCGAATAACTGTAATTTGTGGCTAATAAAAGAAGTAAATAATCGTTCACTTTTTAAGTACGATAAGAAAAAACGCACTAAGAGTTGCGTTAAACAAAGATAAGAAAAGGAAAACCATTTTATTATATTTAAATTTTGGTTATTCTAAAGACCGATGGACGCTGAAAATGAATAATAATATTTTGTGCTTACCGTTATAATATATCCACGGACGATTAAATAGAAAGTAGGCCTTAGAACATTTCAGTTTTGACGTCCACACGCAATTCTACAAAACTCGTCACATCTGTTGTTACAACGTAATAAAGTTCTCCATAAAACACGCTTTTATGAGGGATCTGAGAAGACTTATATACGATATGAAACTCATGCACATAAACAATGACGTGCATAGCACTTAATCTAATCAATTTTTAAACATGACATTTCATAGAGGTAACGTAAATATCATTGAAAGGTATACGTCCCCTTTTTTTTTCAATGAAGAGAAAATATGTTTCGAAAGTTTATACACAAGAGACCTTTGCATTGAACTTGGCGCTACTTTTTTGACAGATATTCTGCTTTATATAGTCGTTAAATCATTTACAATATTAACATTTAGTCGCCAGCAACGAGCATTACGCAAAAACTTATCATTTTTAAAATGTGTGCACTGAACTTTATTTTCAACTAGTGGACCCGGTAGTGCTTCGCTATTGCAGTGTATTACACACCACACACTACTGGTCACGTGATGGTTAATCCCCTTGTTTCGCTACGCTGTGCAGATATTCTAATAGACGAAAAACTTCTTCGCAACAATGGTATTGTTCTATGTCCTGGTTTGGACATAATTGTCAAGCATCCTATTGTTAAAACGTTCTCCCTGAAATTTGGGCATGCGTTTGCTATGACACTATCTTGGAGAAATTTGATTTAGGCACTTGTTCGAGATTAAAGTGATAAGTCCGGCTGATATTGCACAATTGCAAGGGCTCTCTCTCTCTCTCTCTCTCTCTCTCTATATATATATATATATATATATATATATATATATATAGAGAAGGAGAAGAGAGAAGAGAGAGAAAGAGAGAAAGGAGAGAAGGAGAAGAGGAGCAAAGGAGAGGAGGAAAAAGAGAGAGGGAAAAAGAAGAGGAGAAGAAAAGAGAAAAGAGGGAAAAAGAGAGAGAGGAAAAGAGAAAAGAGAAAAGAAAAGAGAAGAGAAGAGAAGAGAAAGAGAAAAGCAGAAAGAGAAGAAGACAGAAGAGAAACACTGAAAAAAATTCCCTTCTCTCTT
>BOPP01000056.1:1850930-1877062 GCA_017312745.1 Gryllus bimaculatus
AAGAAAGAAAAGAGAGAAAGAGAAAAGAAAGAGAGAAAGAGAAGAAAAGAGAAAGAAAAGAGAGAGAAAAGAGAAGAGAAGAGAAGAGAAGAGAAAGAGAAAGAAGAGAGAAGAAAGGAGATACGAGAAAAGAGAAAGAGGCAAAGAGAAGAGAAAGAGAAAGAGAGAGAAAACGAGAAAGATGAAAGAAGCAAAAGAAAGAGAAAGAGAAAAGGAGAGAAAAGAAAAGAAAGAGAAATGGAGAAAGAGTAAAAGAGAAAGAAGGAAAGAGAAAAAGGAGAAAAAGAGAAAAAGAGGAAAAAGAGAAAATAGAAAAACGAGAAAAGAAGAAAAAGAAAAAGAGAAAAAGAGAAAAGAGAAAAACGAGAAATAAGAGAAAAGAGAAAGGAAAAAGAGAAGAGAGAAAAAGAGAAAAGAGAGAAAAAGAAAAAGAGAAAAGAGAAAAAAGAGAAAAGCAGAAAGAGACAAAAGAGAGAAAGACGAGAAAGAGAGAAGAGAGAGGAAGAAGAAAGGAGATGAAAGAGAGAAAGAGAGAAGAGAGAAGAGAGAAGAGAGAAAAGAGAGAAAGAGAGAAAGAGAGAAAGAGAGAAAGAGAGAAAGAGAAAGAGAGAAAGAGAGAAAGAGAGAAAGAGAGAAAGAGAGAAGAAAGAGAGAGAGAGAGAGACACACACACACACACACACGCACACACTTACTTCAATTACTGACGCATTCTTTGTTGTAATTCTTGTATCACTTTGATTACTATTCTTTACATTCATTCTTCCCTTGTTTCCTCGTTCATTACAATTCAGCAGAGAAAAAAGTGAAAATGATCGATTTAATTGATAGAATAGACGGAAGAAAGGACTTCATTTTCATATATATCCCAAACTACTAAAAATGACCAGTGGAGTGGCATAGATCGTGGTTGTTCTGAAAATTACTTTCCAATTTTTCTAAAAAATATTGGTTTATTTCGAATAAACGACATGCAAATACCATAGTTTGTATTTTCATTACTATTATCAATGAGGAATACACGCAATGAATGACGGCAAAAATATAAATTCAAAAGTCATGACAAAGATACTTTGGGCTCATTTCATAAGCAGCTAAATTGTCTTCGTACAGATATTCAGTGTAAGCTCTTTCAAACTACTAGAAAGTGATTCTCTGTGTATAGTTCAGGAACAGGAGTTAACAGTTGAAATCAACCGAAGGATACGCAAATAATGCAAGTATTCATAATGCATAACCTGAACAGTAATCTTTCAACATCCATGAATGCATTATTCCCGAGTTTCGAACATTCGCGATTAAAGAGATGCTACGGGTTTAAATATGACAACTTCAACATTTGCGAGTGTGTCATTTGGTCTTCCTACATTTTTCTTGAAATCGAGGAGTTTTCAGTTTCTTCAACAGCATCATCTGGAAACCCATCTCGACAGACATTGAAACTCAAAGCATCACTCCTTGCAAAAATATAAAGTTTTACTCTCAATTCAGAATATAAAATAACAATATTGTGAAGTAATTCAATTCAGTTGAGTGGAATTGGAGGTGAGGGCCTTGCTAAACAGAACAGACATTAAGAATCATCGCTACTCTCATGATAATGGTCTCGCTGGAGAGGAAAGAAATCTGGAGCGAAGAAAAGTTTGTCGAAAGTGGTGATAGTAAAGCAGAAACTACGCCCCCGAGGAACTCCGATGTTAAAACTGTTAGTGACAATATAAAACTTCAACAAGCTCTGGTGGAAAGGACTTTCAAGTATGATGCAAACATGGAAGGAACATTGAAATTTAAGAGAAAGATAGGAGCAGCAACTCTCTCATATTTGAATATCTTTAAGAGAATTGTAGAAAAAACTACAATAACCAAATGCTGCGTTGAATTACATTCATCTTTCAAATAACATTCATACATTGAGTTTTATTTCTTCGTTTGGGGATGTTAATTGTGAATTATGATTGTTGTAGTGCTTACTGACTAAATACTACTCTAATTGTATGTCCGATTTTGTTTTCTTTTTAACCCTTTTTCGATATCCAGGAGCCTAATCCAAATTTCTCCATTAGAAAATAGACTCAACATTGATGCACAAAACATTCACGTTCTCTTGGGAAAGTAGCAGTCGCAAATGCTGAGTAATTACTGTATACATTACGTTAACACTTCATACATTAGCATCCGTCGAGATGGTCTCATAGGTTGTCGTTTTTGAGACTTTTTTGTAAGAAGAAAAGTTGGCAAATAACATCAGCGTTGACCCAATTTTTTCTGAAAATTAATGAACATAAAAACTGCTCAACGTTAGTATAATGATGTGTCTGGAATATTATTGGAACTTCATCGATGAACTAATTAAATTAATTGTGGATTATCTCTTTACTAAATTTAATTGTAGCTTAACAAATTTGGTTTATTATCAATAATTGAAATCCTCTTAAAAAATAATATTCGTGCATTTGATAACAACATATTTCAGAAAATGAATAAGAATCCTCTAACAAAATACATCGATAGAGTATTTTATTTTACAATTTTCCAACATTTAAACTGAACGTTGTTTATACAGCATTGTAGGCTTTCACGTTGTTTACTCATTAAAATGAAGGTACTCAGTAAAAAGAACTTTTACATTATAAAATAAATTAATGTGATTTTGTGATGAGAGAGGAAGCTTTTCCACAGAAACAAAAAGTGAGCACAGAGCAAAACGTGAGCACGTTTATCTTCATATAGACCCTACTATAAAAATATTGAAAATTACAATAACAAGAACATGCAAAAAAGGGTTGACATTTTTATATTACCCTTAAGACTCCAGGACAACCGTCAAGAACACTGTTCAACATCAAATGCATGATACATGTATGTAAGTGTTAAACTCAATTGTAATATGTAATATAATAAAATATTAATATAAAGGTGTGTTTAATTCATTTTCAGTTGGGTTGTGTGTTTCGTGTTCCACTTGATTTTCAAATTTCAAATTAGGAGGAACTGCACTAGATGTACATAAAATCAAGTGTCAACACTCTTAGCAACTCTACTTTTGTTAAGATTGCATAATGGCAGATTAATTAGAGGTCAGATAAAATTAAAATTAAAAATATACATTTGGTTTGTCGATAAAATCTTATATTGAATTAATACCGTGTAACTCAAAGCAGTCATCACCTCCCTGTTGTCAGTTAGTAGGGCTAAAAGAGAATTTTCCAGTAGGCATTTACCCTCAAAGCCCTTTCAGTGCGCAAAATGATGTCCATCGAGAGAACAGTTAATAAGTGTATTATTCAAATGAAGAGTTAGAAAATTTCTACAAAAAACCAGCCCATGAAAAATGGTTACATACCAGGTTTAAATTTATATTATACCTAGGATTTCTTCAAGAAGATATTTTGTCAGTAGTTAAGATAACTTTGAGACACTTTTAGATTACGAGATATTGAGTACAGTATTTGAAGCCAAAATCAGAAGAAAAAGTGTATGCACAGAATAACTTCCGATTTAACTTATTAACTTATTATCTTAATAAAATGTAGCAATCATCTTTGTACCAAATGTGTAGAACTTAAATATTAAAATATTAATAAGATTCTGTATCAATTTTGAAAAGAAAACCCAATTATGCTCCGTACATTTTAAAATTATTGCAATTTCCAGCTAACTAAACACCAAAGCGTTTTCCATCACAAAATATGCAATAGCCAACATTTGGGTCCTCTTAACTTTCTCTCTTGTCTCAAAAAAGAGCAACTACTGAAATGTTGTCGCCCTGTTTCATCAGAATGGAAATATTGAAGGTGAGCTAACATCGTTTTTCACAAATCAATACTGCAAGGCCTGCACTCAAATCGTATAATTCCCTCTGCTTGTAGAATTAAATGCCTTTTCAAATACATTAGAAAAATCCATTCAAATAAATTTTTCAATACTTAAACACACATTCAGAGTAAAATAATATAATAAACATTGGTTTACAGAGACATTTCTAGAAAATGTACAAGTAATTTTCGTATCACACTTGCATAAGTTTTTTCATCAAGACAATTCGTACTCACAGCAAACAGAAATAAAACCGGGATATTTCAGGAGCATTCATACGGAGTCGATCAATCACAAAAATGACCGATCCTGCATTGCAAGTAGGTTTCAGTCTCCTCTGGAGGCGACTAGCTCCATGGGCGTCTAGTCCCACTAACCGCCAACAGATGGAGGGGAGGGCGGCGCCACCGGCACGCCGCAGTCGACTATCCTCCAACACCCTTCACCACAACCCCTCGTAGCCACCCCACCACCGCCACCGCCCTCCCTCCCCGCCCTCCGGCTGTCGTCGCTTTCACGCCACGCTCACCAACAGACTGCTGGATTGGAATGCTCAGATGGGGAACGAGATATTTATGTCATCGCTTTCATATGAGAAAGTATATTAATTTGTTTCAATTGGCGTGAAATGGAGGAAAAAACACGTCGAAGTAGGTGTTTCCTTAATTTTACCAAAACTAATATTTTATTGATTACTTAGAAAAGCCTTAAATCTTGGCCATGATTTGACGCAGATGCTAAGAATTATTATAAGTCAAATAATCTACTGAACTATTCTAATTAGCTTTGTGTTTCTGTCCGAATTCGATGATATCCCATCTTTTCATATGGTTTTTACTACCATTTCTTCGTATAAAATAGCTCTCAGGATTTACGCCAAACTATGTAGTAGGTATTCGTAATATTAAGATGATTACATTGATATACATCATAAATCTAAGGTTTAAAATGACAGCCTAAGATCTGGAATCAACTTTGTTATCAAAATCAACGCAATACAATTCTGAAGAAATTCGTAAGAATAAATTACTAGTAACGGAGCGAATATTACCAGATAGAAAACATACAGAACACATGTAAATAATGCAGAGCTACTTCATATCCAACGTCATCTTGCTCATCCGGCGTTGTACGCACGTGATAAGGCCTTCAAGAACGGCATAGAGGAAAGTCGGGGAGCGCACGCACGTGTGTGGGTATGTGTGACCGTGTGTATTAGCAGTGAAAGTAAAATAGCTCAGAATGGAACTGTTTCTCTTTGATCCGGGCATAACGAAGGGTACCACCGTACTCCATCCCCAATTTTTATTCAAACTAAAATATCACATTATCTGGGTTTAGGATAAGTTCACGTCATAGTTGTCTCATACAATATTTCCAACACGTAAATGAATGGAAGAGGCGATTAGAAAAGGGCAACATTCAAAATTATTCACAAATATTTTCATAAACTATGTTTTGAATATTCAAACAAATGACTCCCTCGGTCGGAAATCGAACCCTGATCTCCCGATAAGTCCATTTGCTCAATCAATTTTGCGAATGAGACAGACAACTCTTTGCACAGCCTTAAAAAGTTAAGAGGCCTATCGATGATATACTATTACATAGTATAATGCTATAATAGAATATATACGATATACTATAATACAACATATAAGATATACTAAAATATAGTAATATATTATATTTCAAATAGTTAAATGTATAAATATTTTAATGAAAATTGGACCCTCTGACAAAACTCTTTCCTTGACCTATTTCGTAACACAATTTTCCGTCACGTATTTAAACATTTCTAAAAATACACAAATAATTTATGTTGAAAAAATCCAATAATGTATACTACAAACCGTAAACAATTATCTTACTATAACAGTTAAATCGCGTCAAATGTAGTGAGAGCGCTGAAATTTTGATTGTCAGTTGCGACCTATCCATAACCAACGACTTCCGCCAGGCATCTTCCCCTCCGAAGTTGAATGCTGAGCTGCCACGCAATCGGTACTCTATGCGACAGCTGACGTTCTTCGAAAAGAATTACGCCTCCGATGGGCGCCGATCTCATGGCACCTCATCGCCCTAATAGGTCGCGTAGCACCCGCTAACTCCACAATTCGATGACGGAGGGCTGCTCGGATGAGAAGAAAGAGGATTTGGTAGAGGACACTTCTACGCTTTGCGAAACAAATCATGAATTTGAGATTTTTTACAAAACGGTATACCTACAGTTAACTGCAGTTCGGCAAAAAACGCACGAATAATATTTTTCTGAACGCAACTATTTATGATTTCGAAGACGAAAGAGAAACCATGAACATATAAAGATGCTTTTACATTTTATATGTCTGCATACTTCGGACATTCCGACGCCATAAAACTGCTAAGCTCGAATATTTATCTGTGAGAAAGAGAATCTCTCCCCATTAAAAACTATTGTGTTCGAGATGGACTTCGTGTGGTAGGGTTCTCAGATGACTGACAATGAAACCTTTCATCCAAAGTGGCATTCTTTGGCGACCAAGGTATTTGAGGCAAGGGCTACTCGTATAACTGGTTTTGAATGCTCCCGCCATTCATTACAAAATGTAAAAATAAGATAATTCAAAATCATTACAATAACGATTCTTACATAACCACCCTCGTTACTAGGAAGGGGACATTTTGCGACGGATAAAAAAGTTAAGAGAATCTTATAATTTTTAAGCTCAAAGTCTAGAAAAATGGAGTCACGTGTTTTAAAAGTATTCAGAACTAATTAAACATAATTTTAAAAAGTCAAACCAATGCTGTGTGGACAACGCTTTCAAAATACCTTTTTTTAATTGAAAACTCTTAAATTTAGGGAACAAATTGTTGAATACCAACAAAACTGCATGAAATTGGAGACGTGGTAAAAAAATCGAAACAAGACTAGCTCTGGCAAAATTGTCATTTCTGAGGAAGTTCAGACTACTGTGAATGGAAATGGCGAGACGACTTACAAAAAGAAGGATGAAGTGCTTTGAGTGAAGTGTTTTAATGTGCTGAGAAAAAAACTGGACTTTCAGGAAACCAAAAACAAATATGACAGGAAGCATTAAAATACAGGTAACAAGATGTGGAAGTGTAGAAGTGGAACGAGGTGGAAGTGTGGAAGTGTGGAATGTGGAAGTGGAAAAGTGGAACAAATGAGTTGAAAAAACTGGTAAAAAATAAGAATTAAGAAGAAAAAAGGAGCAAAGGCTGGGGGTGACAGAAAAGAGGGATATGAGCTGGAAAGTCATTTTTATATGAAAAAATGCTATTCAAAGAGATAATAGAAGGAAAGATTAACAGAGAGTTGAAAATATAGAAATGGATAAATCTGTACTAAGATGTCAAAATGTTATAAGTCACATTTTAAAATTTTTTCATGACAGCAATTTTAAATCAATGAATCAATTTTAAGTCATGAAAAATTACTCTATGACTTGGAATGGAATTTTGTTGACTATGAATGGAATTTTGTTGTCCACAGAGTGCGATTGCGTAAATAAAATGATCGTTTCTTTCGAAAATCCTTCTCTACGCCCACAGCATGTGGTATTTCCATGGGGTGTCGAAGCCTAACTAATGAAGTGAGGTTTGTTTTAGAATAGCAAACTTTCTTGGAGATACAGAGATGATACACTACACAGTGCACACATGTGTCAATTATGTCCCCAGAGGAAATGAATTAGAAGGATTCAGGAGCCATAAAATATATTTCTTCATGAATTAGCAAACATGTGATTTTCATCATGAGTCAACCTACTTGGAATACATTGTTCATACGTCATCAGTAGTCAACAAGTTCAACAGCCAATGCGGAACCGCGTTGTAACCTGACATTGTTGCGAACTTCTGTAGGGGAGGAGTCTGTCTGAGGAGAAATAATTAACACGTTCCTTTTGGTCGAATCATCAAAGTTAACGGAGCTTCATTTCCAGAAAATTGTAGGTGAAACGTAACGATGCGTCATATTTTGATGATTGTGAAAAATGACGATCAAGACAGATTTGACGAGCGTAGGTGATATTGACAGATAGACTTGCTCAAGACTCGAATCGAATTTAAACAATCCAAGATGTTCTTGAGAACAACATAATGGCTTTCTTTATTATTTTTCATAAATAAATGGCATTTCTTAATCTTAAATTTTAAACAATAGAATTTGAAATTCAAAAAACAGTTTAGACAGTAAAATATTTCGAAAAACTGTTAAATAATCATACTCTGACCTACGAGTCGAAGAACTAGATTCAAGACAACCCCGCTGTACGTAAAAGATGATTCGTCTCCAGGACGTCTGTTTTCCGAGGCTGCGCCCCCAGCACTTCCAGCCCGCGGCGGAGCGCTCGACGCCGCCTCCTCAGCGCCCGATGATTCGGAGCTCGCCTCCGCCGCGCCGCCGCCGCTCCGCCCGCAGCGCCGCGGGGCGATGACGCCATAGGCTTGCCGGCGCGGCGCCGGGACGGCGTAGCGCGGGTGCGCGAAGGCGCCGCTTCGATCCCAGGGAAGGGCTGCTCGCCCCGGCGGGCCCAGGCCTCTGCGGGCGGGGGGGGGGGGGTGACGCCACGTGCCGCCGCTGGGCAGTAGGGCGCGTCCGCGCTTTGCCCCGTCATCACATCTCCCCACCCCTTCTCGCCCGACCCGTCCCGACCCGACCCGCACCGCACCGCTCCGCACCTTGACGCCACGCCACAGCCCGTCCTGCACTACCCTGCACCGCCAGCACCGTCCTGCCCCGCACGCCTCGCCCCACCTCGCCTCGCCTGCCCCTCCCCGCCCCGCCCGCCCGCCCCGCCTTGCCCCGCCTTGCCCGCCTTGCCCCGCCCGTCCCGTCCCGTCCCGCCACGCCCGCCACGCCCCGCCCCGCCACGCCACGCCCGCCCCGCCACGCCTGCCCCGCCACGCCCCGCCCCGCACTCCTCGCCGCACGCCCCGCCACGCCACGCCACGCCACGTCCGCCACGCCCCGCCACGCCACGCCACGCCACGCCACGCCTATCCTCGCCCCGCTCCATCACCCAGCCAAGCTCCTAACCGCACCTCACCTCCCCGCGTCGCCTCTCCCCGCTCTGCCCCGCACCGGGACGAGGAGCGCTGAGAGCGTCTCGAGGAGCGGTGTCGAGCGCGCGGCGCGGCGAGCGAAGGCCAAGGCGACGTGGGAAGGGCGAGCGCGGACGAGCGTGCGGAGGGTAACGAGGGGGAGTTGCGCGATGGATGTTCTAAAAGAAGGCCACGTTGGGTGATGGGAGCGTGAAGCTGGGTATGGGGAGAAAGTGAGGGAGGGTGAGAGGGTTCACGCGATGGGAATATCGGCTTCAAGACGCACTTCTGGGAGAGAAATGGGCGAATAACATTATTCACGATGCGCGGAACGTGAGGTCTACGATGTGGAGTTCAAAGGGATGGAACGAGCGTGGAACAAAGCGAAGCGGGAATAAGAGAAGAATTGAAGTACAGAAAAGTGTCTTCGGCACAAAAGAAAAGATGATACGTAAATCGTATCAGTGCGAGCGGGGGAGCATCAATCATACCAATAGTAGATCAGAG
Organism: Gryllus bimaculatus; assembly: GCA_017312745.1. NCBI lineage: Eukaryota > Metazoa > Arthropoda > Insecta > Orthoptera > Gryllidae > Gryllus > Gryllus bimaculatus. The sequence goes on from BOPP01000056.1 coordinate 1,860,306, forward strand.
GAAACGTACCGAATGTACGATATGTAGGTTAAGAAATTTTGCGAAGAGATAAATACATAGGGTAGTGCTTAAGTACTGTGAAGGTTGTAAGGTCCGTGAAGTTGTAGGGAACAACATATCGTTCATTAGCTGCAGTCTCGTGCCGCCATGCAATGAAGATGGATCACACACTTAATCATTTACGGATTATGGATCTACCCCTAGGGATAGATTATGCTTTTGCTATTTATAAGAAACTTTCGATCCCAAAGCATTAAATTGTTCTAATTATTTACAAAATGCGGAATATTCGCATCCGTCTAGGTAGTTTTAATATAAAATAAAAAATGTATTTTCGAAAACTGTGTTGGACTTTGTCACAGATATCACAGCAGTTATTTGAGTTTTCTCTCTCTCCCTCTCTCTCCCTCCCTCTCTCTCCCTCCCTCTCTCTCCCTCGCTCTCCCTCTCTCTCCCTCTCTCTCCCTCTCTCTCCCTCTCTCTCCCTCTCTCTCCCTCTCTCTCCCTCTCTCCAGAATGTTCAAAACCAGGGATCCTCTTTTACCAAATCGTTGTTTTCGAACATCCACTCCTTTAACTTCTACCATCTACCATAAAGATATTCATCTGACGCTTTTCTAACTTTCATGTACCATTAAGATCTTCTTCAGACTATTTACCAAGGCTGTAAGTTGAGTACGATGGTTAGGGTTACCAATATTTTTACTTTTATCTACGTTTTACTTTATCCTATACGTATAACAAAGTTAAGTTAATTTTCCAAAAAATCGATGTAGAGATTTTGATGGAAATATATTTATTGAGTCTCTCTTAGAAATTTGTTTGTTTTTTAACACGTTTGTCTATGAACAACATTAGCACCTAGCTACATTTTTGGGCATACTTGATATGAAACTTGATTCTTTCAACATTTTCTCAACAATTTCTCAATATTATGTCTTAATTTGTTGTCCAAATAAAACTAAATGCGCTTATATATGTAGTGTAGGTACGTTTTTTTTATTAAAACCTCCAAACTTTTTTCGAACCTGTCCTAGGTCTTTATTATTAAAGATATTAGATATTATGCTATGCTATTCACGGTAAGGATTTTTCTACATATGGCGTTACTTTCCTCAATATTACATCTTTAAATTACTTCATGTCAGTTTTTAATTTTAATAATTTTTTAATAAATTAAAAATTAATACATTTTAATGTTTTTTTTAAAATTTTCCACGTATTCTTTGTTGTCGGTTTTAAGAAATTGCTGAGGTATTAAAAGGGGAAAGGAAACAAAACGTAATATTTTATTATGTAATCGTAAAATGTAATACAAGAAAGCTTGTGCTGTTGCATTACTATTTGTAAATATCTTTCGAATGTGTGCACCAATATTTTTCAAGTATGTCCAGTAGTTTCATCCTAATTTTCTTTATTTCTACCTAATACATTTTCAGTATAACATACAACGAAATTTATTCGTTTTTAACTGTCAGATTATGACTCTCTAACATGGAGTATCCAAAAATGTTTTGCTGGCCTTAACTTGTCGAAAATACGCGGAAAAGGAATATTACACAGATGTTCTGTAACTAACTCGTAGAGTTGCCGCGAGCCTACATTTTCAAATTGAAGAAGACCAAAAAACACATTCTTTGTCTCAACTCGCTCTAACCATCCCATAATAATGTAATATGAAACGACGGCACAGAAAACGACTGACGACAGAACTCATGAATACATGCGACATAACTTGACATTTTTGACACACTTCTTCTTTTGCCTCTCCCCAGACTAGGCGCTAGAGATTCCTATTAATGAATAAATGAAATAATTATATATGGGATAATAGTTGAGAAATGAAACGTATGAGAAGCCAACTACTTCTCAATCACATAATGAAAACACTAATGTCTAACACGGGACTCCAACCTACAGCCTTCAGCTGCGCGTACACTCCTTCAAGATTACGCCACCAAAGCCCGCAACTAATATTTATAGAAATCGTTATAAATTAAACCTTCGGAAACAAATATCGATATCATTAATATTATTATTTTATAATTCATTTTTTTAATGTATTTTACCTTCTGGCAGCCAAAAAATACTGTCTTGTACATTCCTTAATGCTACTTCCTATATTTATTACATTCTAAAAGTTTTCTACATTTTGCCAAAAATCCAAGAAAGCCATCTTTAGGAAATGCATTGCATTTGCATGAGCGCATTTGTGAAAGGTTCTGAAGAAGTTATAATTTAGAACGAAACCTGAGAAAGTTCAATTAAGTCTTACAGATTTTGAAGTAACCCTGAGAGTAATTTTCCTAAATATTGTCGATGATTCAGAAACACAATAGTTTAAATCAACATATTTAAAACCGAAAAATCAATAGCTCGAGCATTTTTCTAAATTCGGACTTTGTACGATCGTCTTCGATTGCGAATAAGGAATTGCCATGTCTGGTTGGGTGCAGAAACCTAAGATCGTTCGGTGCTATGCCACAGCGCAAGGGGCAAAGGAAGGGCAGCGCCCTGCTCGTCGACTGGGATGCAGGGCACGAGTCGCCAGGGTGCGAAGAACCGGAGCGGGTGGGGGGGGGCGCCGCGTAGGTCGAGGGCCGCTGAAGTGAACGCAGCGCGCAGGGTCGCAGGGGGGCGGCGTGCACCGGGGGGCGGGGGCGGGGGCGGGGCGAAGGGGCGGCTGCTGAAGGGCACCGCGAAGGCGACTCGCATGCAGAGTGGGACCGCAGCTGGGGCTCGGCCCCCGGGCCTCGGATTGCCGGCGCTGCTCCGAGCCAGGGACTGGCGGCGTGGCCATTTCCCTGCCAAGGCCATTCGAGTCGGAGCAGCGATTTACGGTGATTATTACGCCTCAATTACTGTAGATGTTATAATTGCTGTCTTTAATCCTTATTAAATATTAAATGTGACGAGATGCATCCAGAAAAGACTTAATAGACTTCCAGAGTGCCACTCAATCTCTGGTGCGAGTGCAACTCGCTGGATTACGAATGTGTGAAATACCTAAGGCCTTGCATCTTCAAAATTACATAAATGGAGGATGAGAAAAAAATTTTGAAAGTTTAATTATGAACTGAATCTCGAAAGATGGGGGAGTCGAAACCTTCAATATTCCTGATTTCAAACAGTAAAAAAATAGTTTTGAAAGAAAACTTATTTATTTTAACATTCATACTTCATACGTAGTATAAAGAATGTAGTACTGTAATGCTGCAACAATCGATGTGGAGATTTTGACGGAAACATGTCACAAAATTAATATTCCTCGATTAATATGACTGAAATTATGGTCCTGCAAATCTGAAAAGGATCTCTTATACATCGGAGATACTTTACATTGTTTCCGACTGGTTCTTCAGCCTTTCGCATAGTTTACGGTTATTCGCTACTCCTGAGTAATAATTAGCACGTAAAAGTGTGTTACCTTACCATTGCTTTCTGCACCAGAACCACGATTTCAAAGCTTCAATTTCATAAGGGGGCATGTTATATGCACTAAATTATTTATTTAATTACTCACAAAGTGCGCTCGTATTTTTTGTAACCATGCTCCATACATCTGCTCTGAAAGCAGTGTTAATCTTCATAATATTTTATTCAAAATATTATATGAACAAGTGAACTTGGAATACGCCTTACAATTCTAAACATCCCATCATAATTTATTGTTCCCGAAAACTATTCAATTTTTTTACTTCATTTGCTTTTCCGTTTCTTTTTAAATTGACGTTTGAAAATCCATGACGGCAAAGAGTTCTGTGGAACATATTCGGTGTCGATGCTTTCACAAAGTGAGCAACAAACAACCTACAGAATTTCACCTTAGTTTTCTACAAATATTCTGGTACTTCTACACCGCCAAATACCCATCTCCGGAATCACATTTGTACGTCACTGAAAATGACATTTAGTGCTTTGGAGACCGCGAGTAGTCCAGATAATAAAATTATAAAAAACAGTAAAATATCAAACTGTCGAAAATCCACAAAGTCTCAAGCTTATTTCCCATAGACTACAAATGTTTGACCTTCATTTCACCGCGCCATAATCTACCGCTTCCATTCATTTCACTGCAATAGAAGTTTCTTTTGTGGCTCCAGTTCACTGCAGGCAGTAAGGGGTCGTCGCTTCCCTATGCTACGGGCGCCACCGGTGGAAGAATTTACAACAGGGCTGATGCGAAGCCGTAGGACGTGTAGATCGTAAACAGCGTTGCTTCACCTGAACTCACCAAGTGGCATTACGCAATAGAGTTCTCGTCTCTCCTTTGCGTCGACTGCGGTCCCGACGCAGTCATTTCCCCGACATTCTAAGGTCCCTTCAGATTCTCCCTTTTCTCCCTTTAGTCTGTTATTGGCATTCTGTATATGTGAATAGTTATGAGAACTGTAATTTTATTGGAAATTAATACGGAGAGAATATGTGACTATGTTTCTACATAAATATACGAATAAAGCTGGGTAATTGATATTTAATTAATTTGTGAGCAAAAAAGGTTACATTAAAACGTTGTTTGCTAAGTTAACTGTTGAACTGTAGGCCTAGGTAGCTTTAAAATGCTTTGTAGTTGTAATAGACAGTTTCATTTTAAGTACGACAGTCCTCCTGTGAATAATATGACAACTTCTATGGATAACACTTTGAACATTACAAAAAATGTAGAATTGACTTTCAATGTAAAGTATGAAGTGTACAGGTTCTCTCACAGATTCTTTTTTCGAATATAATTAACATACAAAACGATATCAGATCACAGGACTTTGACAGTAAAGCGAAAACAAGTCCAATGGTTACTTCATTGAGGAGTTAAAACTTATCTTTAACGGATAATTGAATTGTTTTCAAACGTAGATGTGCGCAAACAGAGAAGAAGAAACATCATAAATCAACTTCAGGAGAAAAACAAATAAAATTATATGATAGCTGATTGAAAAATTCGAATATCTTTGCAAACTCTTCTATTGTTCTCGAACATTTAACACCTACACCTCTTGTGGCCTCAATATATGTTTTATTACTGGTGTTTCATTGTAAAATGAAAACATAAACACCACATCATTCACATTTCTTCTCATTGGAATATTTAGTAGCAGTGACGGGCTGTGCTTTGGTTGCACCTACCTACATAATCCTAAAATATAGTATATTAGAAACATGTATTTTTTTAATTTTATTCAATAATTAAAGTATTGTAGCAATATCGCGTTACGAATTTTTTTCCAAATCACAGAGCTTCTGTCGAGCTTTCTCGTCTAGTTGCAAGCCCGGTAGTGCGCCGAAATAAGACGTAATTCTTACGGATGTTTAATATTGCGAAGCCCGAGCCATCCGACTAGCAGCTTGACCCTAAGTGTCAACTTTGTAAACACTCGTCATTGCGTTTTAGTACCGTAACGGCATTTACAAAGCGCCTCAGACATACTTTGCAGCTCCGTACCGGCGTTGAGGGGCTCGGAGAGAAATATCAATTTTCTGTCTTCGTCTGAACTTCCCATCTTTATTTTAAGTATTTGCGCGTTAATGAAAATACACAAGTACAATCAATGTTCGGCGGTTTTCAATGCATTATTTAGGACGTTTGGAGAACTTATTCTCATTTATATTTGATTTGTTGGTTCAAAATGTGCATTTCATAAGTGCAGTTTCTTTTGTGGAAGGGTTGGCCACTTTGTAAAAGTCCCTCTGTCTGTTTATTGGTCTCAGTGCTTACTGTGAATTTCCACGCAGGCATTTCGTGTCGTTGTGCAATCGAGATCTCGTGCGACAGCTATTGTTTGTTATTCGTTTTGTAGTTGATCGTCGATGTGGTTGCCGATTCCTCCAGCTGATGCTGTTTGTCAACAGGGGCCGACAAATGGTTTCATCTCATAGAAACGTTATTCCATATTTTGAAAATATAATTATTGGATATCGCTTTAAGAAGAACAGTTACCAGTATGCTGAAAATTTACAGGTCTATCATTATTGCAAATTATATCGGTTTGTGAAATTTTCAAAATAAAAATATTTTATTTCATTATCATCAACACTAGCAGCCTTGACAACAAAAACCATGGAATGAATTGCAGTATGAAGTGCCGAAACAATAGTGCTTGTTGCAAAGTGCTAGAGGGTGATCACCGTATTTTGGAATGCTAATCCGTTTTTATTTTGTACGCAATTAATTACAGTGAAGCGTATACTAACCGACCATTATTTGTTCCGTGAAGAAATTGTTCTTGTAGAGGGGTGGTCGCTTAGTAGTGGGAATCTTATTTTTAACAAAAATGGTCCATTATGACCATTATATTGTGATTTTATGAAATGCTTTTATTCCATGAGAATGAGTTATAAAAAATGAAACGTTTTGACAAAATTGTATTATGCTTTGCTCTTTAAAGTAAATGGCCTTTTAGAATTATTTACTATATTTTCAAAGGCATTTAAAAATGTGTATATATCCTTCTCTTCGATACAAAATATATGTTTAAATCAGTTTCAGTTTTAGTGCCCCCAATAGTTGTGTATTCGTTACGAACCTCCATTTTCTTGTGTAGACGCAAAACTCTGCGTGACTTATTCAAGGTCTTAGCATATCATAGCCGTCGTTTTATGCCTATCATAACGGACAGTCTTAAGTCATATCATTACAGTTCAAAGAGAATATTTTACTTTGTAAGTTTAACGAAATAAAACAGGCTCAAATACCCAGAAGTTCGTACTTCAGAAGAAATTATATCTCCACATTAATACCTAATCTATAAACGAATTAGAACAAATAATTAACCGGTATTCTTGTAGAACTTTGGTATGATTTCTTAATAACACATGGAAATACTCCTGAAATAGAAGCAGATTCTTATTTGAATTTTTGTATTAAAGAATTGCTAAAACAAGAAATTTTGATATATCGCCAGATGGTATTTGATTTTTTTCTTCCGATGATGTAATTCCTATATAGAAAGCGTTCCTGAATATCTTCTCGACTCTTGAGAACATAACGCAAAGGGGATTAGCAAAGCAAATTCAAATTGAAAATTTTATTGAACAAAAATGTTACGTGCTCAGGATTACACAGTTTAATAAAATGAATATCGTAGTAAATGTTATATTTCAGCTCATTCTTATTCATTTAATTTAATTTACCTACTTTTTTCTATTTAAAGAATAAAGTCATGGTCATATCCACGTTCTAAGTGTCATTTATAACCAAAACACACAAAGAGTTGTTGTAATTTTGATTCAACTGGGAGAATCCTAACAATTCGTCCGAAGCCAGTCGTTTTAAGAGAGTTCTCAATTCGCTTCATAAATGCAATACTTTCAGAGTTTTCAATTTTACCTTAGGATTTCAAGTTGTTTAGAGCTACACTGAGCTAGAATTGTTCCAAGGAAACTCACCCACACCCACGCGTCACGTTTCCTTGGTCATCGTGTTATTTAAGGTCATTCAAGGATATTCTAACCAGTGGGTCCACAAAAAAAACGACACATCGCAAATACCTTAAAGTGAAAAGTACAATGAAACGCGAACTTCGTTTAAATCGCCCACAGAATCAACAGCGTTTAGCACCGCATAACTGACAGCGTAAAAAATGCAAAGTACTGTATTGTGAGTGGTTTGTGTACGATGCAGTTATTACGTGAAGTCAAAACGTAAGATACAACAAGACGTAGCTTACTCGAAGTAAACACAGCGAACAACACTCGAGTGTCAAGAAGATACGAGAGCTGAGACAGATAGAAGAGAGCAGGTAGCGGCAATGTCCTTGGCATTCACACACACTTACAACGATCACCACACACAAAATTTATATTATCTCCAGCACACTTCGTTTTGATCTTATGAACCATTGAAGAAATAACCTAAGTCATATTGCTATGATGGCGCTTCATCTCCAACTCCAAGTCTGTCTTTCTTGAATGAAATATACTAATTAAAAATAGAATATAAGTAAAAAATACGTTCAAAACAAAAGATATTAAACAAATAATTTGTGTCCCATGCATACATGTTAAATTAAACAAGTGATTGTGAAGTTGTTCTTTTCAGTAGTTAATAAAATTACAAAAATAATGATTTAACAGAAAAGACAATGGTGCAAAGTATAGTTCCACAAATCCATTTTAGATTGCAGTACATGTCAGTTCATGAATTGTCTTTAATAGAGATAAAACAAATTCAGCTATTAGCAGTCCAGTATATTAATTCTTGCTCGCCTCGTCGACGTCGACAGCGCAAAGCACTCGGCCGAGAAAACTCAGCGTCTGCCACTCGGAACTGGAGACTCCGCCACTTGAGTCACGATTTCGACAGCAAACGCAAAATTAAAAATGCCGCGAAGTTGGAACGGCTAAGCAAGGAGTACAAATTATGTGAAAAAGTGAAATTTACCTTAAGTTGGCTAAAATTACGAGAATATTCCTGCTCCAAATTCAGCAAGAGAAACGAACGTAAAAGTAGATTAGATGTCTATTTTGGAAAAAAAAGCAATATTTATTCGAGAAAATTAATGATGTTCTTGTTTATGATTCAGTTTCGAAAATAAATCTATACAACAATAATTAATTAATTATATTTCTATACACATTCAATTCGTCTGTATGTACACATAGTAAATGTAGTTATAATAAATGAAATGTTAACCTACAAGTTTCTCGAGTTTATTGTTCAAGAAGTAGTTCTGTTACGTTATCATACGTGCTATAGTACCTTCCCTCAAGAAGCGAAGCGAAACCGTCAGGCCATTCCTCTAATCTGTGAATCACCCCATCGCCAGCGCAGGGCGCTCGAACTCATGATGCTCGAGTGAGTGCGAGTGGCAAATCGACGCCATGCAGCAGTCGTCTCCAGCTTTTGTTGTTACGAAAGTATTAGCATGTAGTTATAATAAATGGAATGCCTTAATAAATGGAACGCCTTGCTGCAGTCGTCTCCAGCTTTTGTTGTTACGAAAGGATTAGCACGTAGTTATAATAAATCAAATGCCTTAATAACTGGAACGCCTGGCTGCAGTCGTCTCCAGCTTTTATTGTTACGAAAGGATTAGCATGTAGTTATAATAAATGAAATGCCTTAATAACTGGAACGCCTTGCTGCAGTCGTCTCCAGCTTTTATTGTTACGAAAGGATTAGCACGTAGTTATAATAAATGAAATGCCTTTATAAATGGAACGCCTTGCAGCAGTCATCTCCAGCATTTGTTGTTACGAAAGGATTAGCACGTAGTTATCATAAATGAAATGCCTTAATAACTGGAACGCCTTGCAGCAGTCGTTTCCAGCTTTTGTTGTTACGAAAGGATTAGCAAAACCACGTGAATCGTGATGTATGAAAATATTAGAAGAAAAATATGATCTTCAATGAGTAAGTACCACTAGTAAGTACCTCACCACTAGTAGGAGTGGCCTGTGATCGAATTCGTGAACCACATTACGATGCAGGTTAACTTCCTTAACCGTTCTGCGTGTTTATTTTGACATTGGCTGCTGAATAATAACTGAAACAGAGTTCCCTTATTTTACAGTATCGAATTTAAATATTTATTATTCCTTATTATTCATTTAGATTGTTTTTGAAAAGCAATCATTCCCAGGTACTTGTTTTTAAATAGGATGATATGTAAAATATTTGTACAAAAGTTATCTGGATACTTGTGCTCTTGCAGATATAACGAGGCGAATGCACGCTGCATGTAAGTGACACATCAGTTACTTTGATTAGGTTCGATATGGCCAGAACCGGTAATATTATTTATAATTTGTTTTTAAATATCCTAAATGTAACCCGTAAAAAATGTCGGGACGTAATCAAATTCCCTTATTAAAACTTCTTTGTAATGGATATTAAAACACAATTGAATTTCTTTAATACTAAATTTAAGAATCACATTTTGTAGCGAAATTTAAGTAGGATAGAATTACATTTTATAGCGACTTGGTACTTTTCATTGTTTATTACTTACGGAGACGTTCTATCCGAAAAATCTTTTTTTTCAGCATATCCTTAAAACATAAGTAACATAGTAGTACTTTTCCAGCATAATACGTTACAGCTTACAGAAATGCAATTGTGTATTAATGCATCATAATATGATGCCACAGAATATAACTATACTGTAATGTACTAATGTATCATAATATGTTGTTGTTGTTTCTTTTCATTTTTGCTTGTTTGGGCATCATTAACTTTGGCCCATAGTATCACATATCATTGGACTTGAAAACCGATTTACAGGCATGAAAATTATCTGAGTGTCTTGCAAAATACAGATTGTTGTTGTTTTTTCATTTTTCATGACTACGAAGAGATTTGCCTATGGCATAAGTAAGAGCGGCAATTATACTGATTTCGTAAACGTACTTCATTGACAAAAATTCCCTTCTACTTATGCGAATACGTTAACGTACGAATGTACCAGGAACGATTCGTTATCATTGAACAACAAAAATGACAAGTTTCTGGCGGAAGACGAAGTGACAAAATAATGGACATTCAAACCATGGGGATAATGGAAACTGGGAAAACTTACGCAGTACACGAACTAACTTCTCCGAAAACGAGGTAATAAAAGTGTGTAGTGACCCGCAAAGGCTAGCTATATGGTCAATAAAATATAAGAACCTTCTTCTCAGCACGACGCTACACGGGGTAGTTTCTGATCCATTAAGCCGACCAATGATTTTACCTTCTCGCATTAGCACTTAAAGGAGAAGGGTCCCAAAGAATTCGAGCGAAACAGTGTTACCAAATATTAAAAGATTAGACACGCCGACTTTCAGAGTATACTTCATAAGTAATGAACCTTAGCATCGTGAAATCCATAAAAAAAGATCCGATTTACGTCACATTTTATATCACATGATGGAATCACTCAAATGCAGCCACGTCACCCCTGATAGCCCTCACAAAGTGTTCATGAAAGGCTCTATGAAAAGTCTATAGTGTCACTAATTTCCAATGCGCGGAAATTTAAAAAAATCTCTACTCTCCCAGGCCATACAGTAGGTGTCTAAAGTTTCGTTAGATACCCAGGAACTTGGCAAAATACAAATATACCCATATTACTAAGTTTCAATGCGAACAGAAAATTACACAGCTCGAAACAGTCATGAAACAATAAGGCTTCAAGTAAGAGGCCCGGTCGCCATTAAATATTTGTGTGTTGTGTTCTGGAACAGCATTTTTGGTAATGAGAAGAACTGGTGTACTACGTATCCTCATGTACTATATTATGTTGTCAAATTTGAGGATTAATGAGGACAGATTTTGTTAATTTTTTATTTAATTGCAGCGAGAGTATTTTATTTGTTGTTCTTGAGAACTTCTGAAGAAGGCCAAAGCAAGATGGCCGAAACGTCAACAAAGTTGACCGAGACGCGGCTCATCCCGGATAGCCAAGAATGTATCGACTCCGGCCGCGGAAGCCTACTAACGCTTATTCTTGAAAAGCATGTACGCTACTTTTTGTGTGCTTTTGTTCAGCGGAAGTTTTGCTGCTGCAGGCCACTAGTTAAGTCATACTAATCGAGAAAAATAAAGAACAGAGAGTAGAGAAATGTCATTCTAAAGAAACTTCAATTTAGAAATTACGTCGCACAACATTGCCACCCGCGGTGTGAAGCTGATAACGTGCTTGCATGTATTTTTTGCTGAAGGGGTTCGGCTACTTCCCGCTTGTAGTTAAGTTCCTTGTGGCGGCAGTGGCTCTGCTGAACGTCGTTACAACCCGAGTTTCACGAAAGTGCAAAAGCTGCAACCCCAAAGGGACTTTCTAGCAGGACCCATGGCACCAGTATCCATCTCCGCCAGCACTTTACACTAAACGACCGAAGCAACGCCCATAAAGGAGCCAATGGTGGCGGGAAACTGCAACGTCGCGAAAGGCCGTCCGGGCGCCCGGCCCGAAAGAACCATCGTACATTACGTTTCGCTAGTTTTAACCGACTTTCAAAGGAGGAGGTTATACAATTCATCCTGTATAATGTCAAGTATGAGTGTACTCAACCATAACTTGGCAAATTTACTCCAATGTAAGTGATTTCTTCTTTGTCCTAGAGACAGTGGTGCAACCACAGGGGTGAAGGTGAGATAGGGAAATTGGCAACACCCTGCCAGGCCACTTGTGCTGCGAGAGACTTTTGTTCCCGACGTTTCACATTGAGGATGTTCTATCCTTTATTGTTCTGTGGTTGCAACTACATTTCTTCTAAAGTTGGTGGGGAAGCAGGCTGTTGGTGTAAAGCTAAAGGTGTGCAAGTGGGCTCACGATTGGTGGCAGCAGTTTGGGTGGCAGCCGGGTGTTAACGTGCACTCAGTCGTGATAATAGGGAACGGATTTTTCATGTAAATGCATATTTTTGTAGAAACAAGATATGCGTTCAATAATATTTTTAGAGTTTACACGACAACCAGAATAAATCGGAATTATTTTTATTTTGCATATTTTAGGAAAATCACATATTTTCCCTTTTCCCCTATTACCTCACATTTCTTTTACATTTCGTTATATGATTTTTCCTTCCTGCATTCCCTTCTTTAAAACTATCCCTTTAAACCATTTCCTGTACATTTTTAAATATTCGTATTTTCGCATAATTTTGTATCAAATCATGGGATTTATGTACAGAAAATAATGCCAGGCAGTGAAATATACGACTTATATGTAATTTCATAAAAAAATTTTGAATTTTCAAAAATACACGTATTAATAAAAATACACGTAGGTACTTTCTTCGAATATCTCGTTCATCAATAATATTGACAGCTGCTGATACATTTTATAGTTAATGCATTTGAAGATTCAAGAAGATTTGATCAAACAAGTTTCAAGCGATTATTAATGAAGTTTTTTGAAATATCCAAATGGCACGATTATAAATGAACAAAAACGGCACCTTTTTCGAAAACATTCAAACAACACGTCCTCAAAAAAGGCTTTAAATTGTTTTTAAAAAGTTTGTATTATACCAGCATTAGCTCTTATATGAAAACATAATTTCCAAGCCTCAGTTAAATTAAATTAGTGGGTTAGAAATATGAAGAGAGCCTCGATAATGTAGGTGTTTTTATCCAACACAATATATAAATACTTCAGTAACCAAAAGTAAACCAACGTGTTTTTTCACTAAATATTGTTCTAGAACATTTTGAGAAATGATTGTGATTTTAAAGGAAAATGTTTATTTATGGGCGTTAATTTAGCGCTGAATATATCATTTTTCCCTGGCAAGAAACGTTAAACTCTGATCACATCTTTAGATCTAAAATCAAATCACAAATATATTAGCTAATCCCCTCATTAAGAGAAATTCTTCTTTGCGAACACGATCAGTTCTATTAATATATCATCGTACGTAAAAACAATAACTGCCGCTTAACTGACATCCTTGACATCCCTGATATCTTGGCATTTTTGGTATACCTGACATTATGGGAACCATTTAGTAGCACGGTATATGTAATTTAACACTTACAATCCATAATACATTTGCGACACTATCAACTGGAAAGAGCAATGGCCGTTGGCATCAGAGATCCAAACTGTCAGAAAGTTAGTCACGCGATATTGTTTTAAAGACTATATGTAGGTCTATGCTAAGCTCTACCATAATTTATGCACGCCCAGCTTGACGCAATGTATCCCCAAGCAAATTACAAAAGCTACAGACGATACTAAATAAGTTTTTTCACTCAAACCCCATGATTCATGTCAAACTCTGAAATTATCCAGGACATTCAATTTTCGAATAATATATCCAACGCATCAAACAAATTCGGCTCTTTCCTATCTCCATCCCCCAACACTATCACCGTCGTCCTGGGCCAAAGGAGATACTTCCACTACGCATCCGAACACGCTTCCCGGGACCTTCCACCCACTATAAAATTTTGGAACATCAACCTTTTCAACCACCTCCCCTTCTAGTTTCCCTCAGCCTTCCCTCTACACACACCCTGCTCAACGCACTTCAATTGAATGTTAAAATCGATTGATATGCATTGAGGGATACTCACTGCGTATCACATTCGCTTGAGGATAACCCACTATCTAATATTACTATTTTATTTACTATATTATTTATTTGTATATTCAAAATCTCCAAAAGATTCTAGTCGAGGGGAAAGTCAATATTTTTTTTAAAAAAACAGCTGTATAGACGCCACGGCGATTTCTGCAAACTGGGATATTGGTCGAATTCTCGTGCATGTGCGTGTCATATTCGTCAACTCTCCACACCCTCTTCAAAACATAAACAACTCTGTTTTCAGTGCGCCTAACCCACTTTACTTTTACATGCCTAAGAGGGACATAACATTGTAAGAATATTCAATAACAAAGATAAATAATCATACCAGATGAAACGAGTAACATTATTGTAGCATATAATTATTTTCAATCTACAGTGTCTGTATAATTATCCAAAGAACTGTCACTAGTCATACGCAAAACAATTTGTACGAAGAGATCTTTTTTATATAAAAAATAAGTGTAAGTAGAAAAAATTTCCTGTGAGAAAAGGGAAAAATTCTTCATTACTTTCCGTTACCTGCATTGAAACATCGGATAATCCCAGTGAGAGAAACTGGTTTCCTGCTACGTCATATCACTTATTTCACATCCTTCTACTAATCAGTTCTACACATGCAATTCATGATACGAAACAGGACGCCTAATTAGAAACATACGAAGAAGTAGTTGGGTTCATCCTGACGTCCAGATGGACTAACTCCTCATTCGAAACACGTGGGCTATGGTTCCAGGCTCAGCTTTCGGAAATAGTCAAATAGGCATGAACCAGCGTCAAAAGCGTTGATACGTTGCATTCGTATGTAAATCGATCAACAGAATCTAACTAACCATGATCTACGTGACAGACAATTTTCATTGTTTAGGAATCTTCGTAATTACTGAGTGACTTACTACTAATGTAACGTAGATGTAAACTGTATGGACGCAAAGAAATGTATGGAATATATTACACAAAAATACATTTTTAACACAGCGAGACGGTAAGAAATGACCATTGCCCCAACAAATTTTAAACAAATACCTCCATCATAATATTTTGCGCACAATAACTATATGTGAACATTTAACGAAATAATTCCCTTTGTAGATAATTTTAATCCAAACAATTAGAAAACGTGCACATGTAAAGCCGTTAAAAAAGGTCCTCCAAAACAGAAAGATAAAATATTTAAGTACTTACCACAAGAGAACAATTTCTTACATTCCCTTTCCGTCTCAAATTGCTCGCGAAATTCCAAAAAGTTAAGAACAAGAACACTTATCTGATTAAATACGTTACTCATACGTCACTTGGCAGCACATATCCTTAGCAAGACGGTCACTTCTCATTAAGTAGTGTCCTATAATTGTGCAAAAGTCCAACTCACGAGGAGTGAGTGTTTCTTGTATGACGGCTACTCCAGGAAGTTAATTTTTCACTGCGAATTATTCTTAATTTCGGTAATCAGCTTTCACAGCATCACATATATCTTTATATGTCGACAAAAAACTTAACTAATATTATGATCCGGATGGATCTCGTAACACACATCTTTCGTTTTCGTTCTTACCCAGGCTTTTCACTTACTCTGACCGGACCGCGAGCCAAGACGTGTCATCTTAAGTACAAAATCTGGACGTCGGATTTAGATTTAGACTTAGATATATTCAGTCAAAAAAACTGTAAAAACTGAATGTGACGCAGGGGGGGGAAGATTATCTGAGCACGTTTTCTTGAGTTGCAGAATCCCTTCCCGTAATTTTAACTAAAAATAGTTGAATGATAAGTAAAAGTTTAACATTAATAAATTAAATTTTAAAAATCGCAAGTTAGGAAATATTTGAAAAATAGCCATTTTCGTTTCTGAGTTATAGAAAACGTATTTGCATCGGTACACGAATTGCAAGTATGGATTACGGTGTTTACTTGTTAACAGAATAAAACCTATTGAAAGTGATCACAAATATTTACAGTTATCAGAAACCACTTTTTCTGACTAGCTTAAAGTAGAGGAATTCATTATATCTTTCACGTCAAGTGTCAAATTTACATAAAATATACTCCATGTGAGTTCTTGACTTTTAGTAGATTTAAAGTTACTGAAAAGTTTATCGTCAAATAAAAAGCACGGTCCTACAGTACAACATACGTTTCCCTAATATTTGTATATGTAACGTAACATGTCTTCAATACTTGAAAATTCAATATTTAATGAAAATGCCACTCCTGCCATTAAATTCCTGAAGTGAGTTCTATTCTTGCAAAAAGTCCCAAGCAAAAGTATTGGCCTGGGATGGAATTTAAACTGGAGCCTGTTCTAGAAATGGCGGCTCCACACATACGGCATTCCGCGAATCCCGAGCAACCGCTCGCCGAATTCCGACTAGTGTGGACGGGTTGCTTGCGATTCGCCGAGTGCCCAACATTCGGTATTCGCCCTACCCACAGCGTGTCGGTCTTTAGGACACAACAAAGGGAGCGAACATTCGCCGAACACATCAGCTGTTCGGGATTCGGCGAGCAGTAGCTCGCTCCTCGGCGAATGCCAAATGTGCATGAACCTGATTATGCCAAACTCTTTATGTATAGTTCGTCTATTTCTCTCTCATTTTCAATTAACTAAGCGACACTCCACCGACCCACGACTTCAATGAACGAACTGCAACCTTCCTTCGCTCTGAAAGGTGTCAAGACCGCAGTTCCCCCGCAATGCAGCCTCCTATGAAGTGGCGATGTCATCGAGGGGGTGGGGGGAGGGGAGG
>BOPP01000056.1:1877181-1950880 GCA_017312745.1 Gryllus bimaculatus
GGACGGCGACGGGGACGGCGACGGGGACGGCGGGCGGGACGCGAGGGCGGGCAATGCCGAGGGTGGTAACCAAGCTCCAGTGAGGACACTTTCTAGATACCCATTAACAGCACGTGCTGTGTCTTTTTACGTACTACCTTTTAGGAACCTATTAGTTGGTCAATGGATGAATCTGTATTTCGAAAATTTGCTCTCTTCTGTAATTTATCAAATATTTCTAAAATGGAGGTGGCAGTGGGCTCTCACTTTACTCCTGTTCAATTTTCATGTCAATTGAAACAAGCTCCCAATCACATTATTTTATAATTTTTTCAAAAGAATTCATCGTCATTGTTATGTCCTTACCTAATTTTCATGTATCGTAATTTAAAGCGCTTTCGAAGAACTTGTGGTAAGACAGCCCAAACGTCCTCGCTTTATTTCTAACTTTTGAAATTTTCGAAAATACAGAAAGTTTGCCGTAAATGGAACCGTTACCATTTTTAGCGCCCATTGCTGTATCCTAGAAAAAAATTAACATGTCGACTACCAAGCCCTTTTTATAAACTATTCTTCTGAAGCCAATAAAATTCTAGGAACTTTTTTTCGTAGAAATAAATCATTTTGTTTCAATGTGATTAAAGTGCGGCTTTAAAACGTCAAAAACTTCGAAGTACTTGTACCTGCTGCGTTCTTAATTACGCGTTTGGCGCGCAGGATCTCGGAAACTTCCATTTTATTGGGTACAGATTGATCAATATATTCTTCTGGAACATAATTTGTTTTCCATGTCTTTTTAACGTTAAAAAATTATCCCCAGCCTTTCACAAGAAACTAGCAGACAAGCGTCGAAAGCAATGGCCTCTGTACACACTGAGACGTCGTGGGAACACAACATCTAACACAGACACGAGCTCAGATATTTACAAGGTTTATTAATAAATAAGTATTTACAAATAAATAGTTTAAACAGTTATTTACAGCTCTGATAGACCCGTTTTCCAGATCGCAGGGGCGATCCTTATCCGACTTAAGATCAGCCTGAGTCGTGGTGCTGGCCACTCCTCAACGTGAGCACGCACAGCGTAACACTCCGTGACGACAATCACACGTAGAACAACTGTCCCACAACGGCATCCCAACACATGAGTCGCTCCACGAACATAGCTCGCCTTCGCAGCGCCCTGGGCACCAGTTTGTGCGTTCGCACGATGTTTTTACGCAGCTCAAAACCCACCGACGCATCTTGCACGCTGTCGCATATACCTCCCAGCCACGTGACAGGCGACGTCATCTCGTGTTCGTGCGGCGACTCCCGCCACGTGACCGCCGCTCTGCCACGCTGTTTTGGGCACCCCTCCCTATGGATTCTTGGAAGTTACCAAATTACCTCGGGGCGCCTCCGCCCCGGCTCCCTTTCAATTCAAACTCTCTCTACTCACTCCCTGACGCGTGAACCTGCCTAATCCTTACTCGTACACCTGCACGGCGCCACGAGCTTTCGTTTTGCAATACGTTACAATATTCTCATTTGGCAGGTTTAAAAATTTGGCTATCATCATACTTGTAGTCATCTTTGGAAAAGAATTTTTCCTACTGGTTGTACAGTACATTTGTGTTTGCTAAAACTAACAAAAAAATGGCTTATGGTTGATATTAGGTAGATATAATGACTTGTACTTTCTCACCATCTGCAATAACCGAACTCTATTTTCTTCATCAACAATATCAACATCAACCACAATTCGTTTCATGTGAGCTTTTTGTCAGGAATTTTTACTACAAAAACTTAATCTTTTTTCTGCACATCCTAAATGGTCAGTTCGCATAATTTATTCATTCTGCGCCCACCAGCGACTCCCATTATTATTACAACATGCGAAAGTGACTTTGAATATACAGTAAGTCTAAGAGAATACATATACTACCTAAGTTAAAAGCGAACCTTCAACAATAAATTCTTATAGTCACGAGCTCCTTAATCAAATCTGTATAATTCAAGCTTTGTTTCTCATAAGATTTTTTTTACTTGTATCCTTCTCCCTGTCTTTTCAAAAATGCAATCAATTTGTATTACCTGTAAATAACAATATCAATTAAACCGTTAAACACGTATCGTCTACAATTTCTCCAAGAGAAGTACACACGATATTTAGAGGCATCAACATTTGCAGAAACATTCGTAATCGTTTTCGTAGATTTGCTTCGATTCAGTATTCATATTTCAGGCAATGATTTTGAAACAACACATTCTGCTTCTTTCATATCACCACGGTATCTTCATCCGAGTTTAATAATATGTATCGTTTGTCTGATTAAAATATTCCTCCAATCTTCCATGCAGAATGACAAACTATGCAGACCGGCTGAATTCACAGCCACCTGAAGATGACCCCCTGACCTGCCACCTACTGCAGTGATTCGTCCTTCATGGCACAGGCGTGCACACAACGAAATATTCTTTAAAAATAAAGTTTTGTCCATCACACGGGGTTTATTTTTATTTCATACGCTCGGGGGAATTATGTACCTCGCTCTGTTGCGCTTGGGACACAATAATTCTCCCTCGTGAATAAAGCTCTACTTCAACCCCTTGTTATATAAATAACTAGCTATCTAAGAAACGAATATGGGCTTTCTTCATCTTATCATTAATTAACCGTGTGTGAGACCATACAAACTCACACTTAGATTTATAAGATGAAAAGTTACATGTTAAGACTATATTGCCTCACACGTTTATATAAAAATTCCAATCAGACAATAATCTCGCAGCTGAAATATATTACTTGGCAACAAGTTTAGACGTGAATAATTTTACTTAAAAGTCTCTAGTATTACTATTTTACGTTCTAATTTAAAGCTAAATAATAAAGGATTTTTACAATTGCCAAACCAAGCAAACATTATTTTAAAAAATTAAAAATCATACGTTATGGGAAAAATGAAAATTGTCTACCATTTTTGTCTATCCTACTTTCTATAGATTTTCAGAACAAAGCTTACCACGTCATCTCAATCTGCTGCCCTGAAATCCTTCCGAAATGGTGACATTCTCGACATTGTAGTGTTCGAGGGGTCGTTCAAACTGCGGCATTGTTTGTCCCAATATTTTACATAGCTTCTTACACATCTTTCATGCAAAATTACGCAATAAATACTCGTATTACCTAAAAACTGAATGTGACGTCATGGATACTCACAGCGACCACAGACACAGAGCTTTCGTATACCAATATATTTATTAACAAAGAAAACAAATCAAATATATACACTTAATAATCTACTTACACCCTAGCTCTGATAGACCTACTATCCCCTGATCGCGGGAGCGATCCAAATCCGATTGAAGATGGTTTTGATTGTGGCATTCGCCACTCCTACTTTTGGAGCGCGCACAAAGCCTAGCTTCCGTGACCGGATGTCACGCTGGGACACCAAGTCCGTTCTGGCGCACCAACGGCTGGTTTGCCTCGATCGCAGAAGCGATCTTATCCGATTGAGAATCGGCGTGAATCGTGGCACTCAACCACTCTTCACCTCGGAGCACGCACACAGCATCGCTCCCCCATGACCGCAGTCACCCAAGGACATAAAGTCCGCAGGCTTCGTCAACTAGTGACTCCAGCCTCGCGAGCCTGGCTCGCATATGCACCGTCGTGGCGCCAAGTTTTGTGCACACGCACGAGGTTCTCCCACTGTCTCCAGAACCCACCCACTGACTCTGAACACTCTGTTATATAGGCGAGGCCCACGTGACCTACTACGTCACGCCACCCCCTCGCTTGTTATAACAGTGAAACGCTTCTATAAGCCGGAAACTCCCAAAGCCTTGTGTCTCCCGTTTCCGCGTTCTTCCCTTTACGGAAAAACCCTTCTTCCTGTGGCAGGGCTAATCCTCTGCCAAGCGTCCCCAAATAGATGCCACGAAGGCACGTTGGCTAATACGTTACAGAACATGGCCTTATTTAAAGGTCTGTCTCCGATGTCACATTTCATCAAGGGAAAAAATCTATATCTTTAACATTTTAATGAATTGTGAGAAGACGCCGAAAAAATTGAATTTTTACAATTTTCGAAAAATCAGGAATTTTAACGAAAAGGAGACCTTTTACCATTCTCTTAAACGTTCGTCACACAACAAAAAACTGAAACAAAAACGGAGCCATTTTAGAAATTGTTGTCCCAAGGGCTTGATGAAAAGCACTCCCCAAAATTGAAATATCAGTATCTAATTCAAGGGGCCGCGACATCAGCCATATTGATTAAGAAATATCAGTTTTGGAGAAAATCGGTTGAACAGTCAAGCCTCTAGTATTGTTCACAAATCAGACAACAGTTTTGCCGTCAATCGATTTTTCAGTATCAAGAACCCATGAAATATGTATTCTGGTTACATTGTGCTTTCTCTAAATTTAGCGAACCACTTTTTCGTTACCAAGGCCAGGCAATAAGAATTTTTCCGCCGAAATCAGCCGTTTTATCCCGCAGCATTTTATAACCTTCTCTCCCCCGAACGTTTCCCGCATGCTCCCCACATGTTAGTGTGCAAATTAAACTGGAGATGCAGACATTTGTTTTAGGTATTATTTTCGCTTTCCCTCCCCATACTACAGGATAGGGAGGGTAATCATCGAAATCTTATCAACAATACAATCTCGACTTTTTGGTCCTAAAATTCGTGTGTAAGGTTAGTTTGTCCGGTTACTTCGCACCAACGTCAGAATTAAGGTATATTACTGCTGTTCCAAAGACGATTAAGATTGGAGTAAGTGACGGGGAAACACCGCAGTTTTGAACCCCAAATAGGATGTCTGTGTGCATTGAAGAAAGTACATGACACGCATAACCCACTCGTCAGTAAGATTAGAAGCTTTTGAGCTGGAGCTTGGGAAAAAAAGTCAAAACTAAGGTCGTGATGTCCCGTTCTGAAGATGATTAAGATATTTTAGCTTTGGAGGTACGGAACACGACGTCCTTATGTCATTTTCTGAAGTCACTGCAAACATTTTCTTTAAACGTTTTTTTTTCTGGAATAAAGGTAAGTGTATTTATAAATATGGTATAGTTACGATTTTAATTAATTTTTTTGAAAACCTGTAAAAATCACAAAAGTTCCAATATTCTTTCGGACCTGCCCTACACCTCCCAAATTAAAGCTTAATATTGGCTTCTCAATGCTACTTTATCCTTTAAGTTTAGATACATCAGTGCTAAAAACAAATTATAGTTCTTTAGTAGTAATGCCAAGAAAAGGAAAAGTTTGGGTATACCGCGTATTCCCTACGCCTTAATGAGACGGATAATTCACTGGCTCTCCTAAAGGAAGAAATTAAAATAATGGACCTGGAAGTGCCGCAAGCAGTGCCCCCTCCTTCCAAGTTATAAAAAGACCCATTTTTTTCCGCAAAAACTCTTAATCTTCAAATGATCGCCCTTTGTAAATCAGTTTTGAAAGTGGCAATACTTCCATCCCGGAACGCACTTCGGACGTTTCTGACAACCCACGCTAAGGAGTGAGGGAACCCTCCAAGTATGTAATAGATCTCGTTTTGTAAATTATCGCAAGGGAAACAGATATGGGCACGAGGACAAACTTCAGAGAAATATGTTTTCAAGCCCTAGGACGCTAATAAAACGCCTATAAACCGTAGTTCTCTTCTCCTTGCGTGTGTTTTTCGTCGTGGGTTTGTTGCTTCGAAATTCTTTTCCTTTTCTCCCAGAGGTAAGGAAACAGAAAGGATCGATGGTTATTGATCAGGTAAGAGGGTCAAAAGAGAGTGAGGCAGTGTAGGTACCATTTGGTGTAATGGTTCCTTCTCGGTTCATAGTCTTGCCTTTTGACATGTAGTTAGGTCGGAGGTGGTGGAGGAGGATGTTAATAATACCTACGTCATAATGTATTCCGGTGTGCCACCGCTAAAGTTTACACTCAAATATTCTCAAATAGAACGAGAATCGAGTGCTGCGCAGTTCCCCGGTCCGTGTTGTGTTTGTTCCTCAGTTTCACGGCCAGGATGCATAACTTGAGGTTCCTGCCAGACGCGGTACACACACACGCCCTCTCCCTCCAGAAGAGGGTGAAGGACGGCAGCGGCGACAGGATGCTGGAGCGGTGGCGGTGTTGGCAGCGGCGAAGGAGGAGGATGAGGAAAGGGGGCGGGGCGGGGCGGGGCGGCGACAGCAGCGCGGCCTTCGCAAGAGAAGAGCATTGACCAGGACTGCGCTCCGCATGTCGCACTGGGACGGCTCTCTCGCAGGTCGAAAACGAGCACGAGGGAAGGGACACAACAAAATTAGAACAGCTAAGTGAATTGTAAAAAACCTACATTTGAAATGGTAAAAGAAAAATTAAAAAAAGAGGGATGAAATAACTAGTAGAAATGCACGGCATATCAAAACATTTCCAATTCGTAGTGTTATTACTCAAAGAGTAACCATATTTTTTAAAGTGCATGAAATAATTCAAAGATCTAAAATATGGGGATAAATTGCACTGAGAAACAAATCTCTAGAGTTAATACTAGGAGTGTAAGAAACGTTCGAAAATAAATTAAACTTTTGCAATATCACAGAATTTATTGAAAATGGGAACTATACCATATTTATACATGCACTCGAGCAAAAAAATTAAAGACAATATATGCAATAATTTTCCAAAAAAATTTTACAATGGCACAAGGGTTTTAAAACAATACCCCAAAAAAGTGGAATATCTTCATGATTTCTGGAACGGCCCAACTTGGTCTTACCGACATGTTCGCTTAGTTTCAGCTCAAAGGCATCTAATCTGACAGAGTTAATAGTGAGAAAAATCATCCATCCATTCACAGAAACGTCTCAATTCGCGAAATCAAAACTGCGTGTATCTCCTCGCTACTTGCAATCCTAACCACTTTTGGAACAATACCAATACATCCTAATCCTGACGTGTGTACGAAATGCAGCATGTCAAAAGAGCTAAATCACCGCATTTATGACCGAAATTAGGAAATTGATGAGATTGTTCCCATATCACCTGCAATATAATAAAGGGAAGAACTGTAATTAAGCAGGAAAGAGAGATGGGGAGGGGGGGATTTTCTACAGGCCTTCCATACACATCCGATGTTCGATGCGCATCGAAATTATTCGACTGCTCGAAATTTTAATTTCCCAACGTTCAAGCCATTTTTTCACCATATTGACTCTCGTGTGTTGGGTGTTTTATGCAACTTCATTTAATTGTCTATATTTAAATGATGTCATGCATTTTATTTCTGAGTAATTTTCTAGTAACAACATGATGGGTCTCGGTGTACAACGCATTGACATTGGTTTAAATATAGTTCTCTCTGTTTTCAATGACCGATCACACAAACCTTATGTCGTCAAGTGATCCACAGTTGCGTACATTTGAAGCAATGAGAGTATCAAGAGTCAGGCGTAACAATAAATCGTACTTCGCACAAAATTAAGAATTACATTAAAATAAAAAGGAAATTTATCTTATTACAATTCCAGTAAAATATCCAGTAATTGTTGCTTCATATAGTGAGCCAAGCACGTGAGAAATAAGAATGTAAAATCAAAATAAAGAAAGAAAATGTGTCAGCACATTACGCAATTTAACAAGTTCAACGCACGAAAACTTACCTGCATTTCCTCCACCAAGATATTCAATTGTTCTTCACCTTCGAGCTCGGAACTGCTTTCTACTCATCTTCAGTCTCGACTACCTAAAAGGAAACTTCTGGTGAATGAGTTTGCTTGAAAATGAGGTATGTCGAAGAGAATTAAACCTTATTGAAAGTGTTAGCCTTGTAAAGTAAAAATTATACGTATAGTTTGCAATTCGTCAATGCTCCAAATAAATAATTACTATTGTTCTAGTACTGTTTTCAACGATTATTGATTAAGTTATTGTGAATTATTTTTCTTTCGAGATGTGAGTGAGCAAAATGTGTAATAATAATAATAATAATAATAATAATAATAATAATAATAATAATAATAATGTCTTTATTAATGGGAGGCTCAGGCCATAGGGCCTGCTCTTCCGCCTAACCACTGAATTTACATACATTTAGAATAGTAACATTTTAAGAGGGGAGGACAAGCTGTACATTTATGTCTGGGAGAACAAATCTAGGGACTATCCCGGCATACGCCTTAAGCGATTGAGTAATGGTGTGCGATGTGTATGGTGTGCATGTACAGTTTCTAGCTTTGTTTATCAATTTCTAAGCAATTCGCATGGTGGGAGTATAGTAGTTCATACGCTGTATATATATCGCCAAGAAGAAACGTAAATGGATACCTCCCAATACATTTACGAATATGAGCTTACAATGCTCTAATTACAGTGATTTCTTAGCTCGCAAGCGGTGCCATGTTATTTTTTTAATGATGTGAGTTCCTTATGATAAATATTTATCATATACACATCACACAAGGGAAAGTTAGTCCGTGAAGCAAATATACAAACTACCTTACTGTTATTACGGCGACGATGACTTACCTTGTAACAGATCACAAGCTGATGTGAACTGTTCCTAATAGTAGTTGATTAGATGCGTGGGTAAGGGGACGCTTCAGAATCAAAGCAGTCAAACGAACAAATTTATTGGCAGCAGATTAGTGAAGGTCGTGAGAAATGAAGTTCTGTACATTCTTTAATTACACCGGTATTCGTTGGTTGTGTTAGATGCATGCGCTTCGTATTAGATGCATGTGCTTAGTTTACCTATTTCCAGCCATATAAAAATTTCATAAAACGTAAAGTCGAGATTCGAATGCCTTTCTCACGGCGAATGACATGGGCTTCATAAATGTACAAGTAATGGGCTTCATAAAACTCACGGTGGCGTGAGATTCAATTCACAGATACAAACACAATATATCTAAGGATTATTTTCTAACTGTTCAAAATAGCAGTAACTGAAGATGTCTTTAAGGTGTTTTGCAGTGGATAGATAGCTCAGTCGTCTTTGATCGTATTTCACATTTAATTCCTGCAGCAATATCGCTCGCTCGAGTTCTGCCTTTCTCCTCCTCAGTTTAGACTCTCGCTGTACCTTCGGTTGTCTAATCTAAAATAACTGGTAATTTTTGCTTGGCGTTTTACTGTGGTCAAGTTTTGTTGGAAAAGGGAGAACAATCGTGTTTATTGAAATCCGGAGTTTCCACAAAGACTCCTTACGCAACTAGTTTTCCGGGGCTACGAACGAACTTGTATTGAATTTGTAGTGTGAGTTTTATGTAACGTTTATGAAAAAAATTATTAACTTTTATGTAAGTATCCCTAAATGATTACTTCCGTAAGTTCAACTATCAGACCGAGAACATCCAAAACTGAAATATCCTGATCAGAAAGTAGTGTTGTTCCTACTCAGACTGATGGAGAGACAGCTCTTCTAAAAGTTTTGGAAGCGGCCTCAAAACGTGATTCAGAGACCATAAGTATGATCACACTATAATCCGCTCCTATAATTTTGAAATATACAACATATGTAACCACAATCAATATGAAATATAGCACCAAAGTTACTTTAACATAAATAAATTATATAAGGTTTGGTCTCATTTTAGTAGGCATGTTTTCAAAATTTCGTTGTTGTTTTTTTTTTTTTGTTTTTTTTTTAATATAAGTTGTTATTTCTATGTATCATGAAGACTTATTTTCTATGCATCATGCTAAGACTTATTTTTGAACCACTATACATTTTTCTTGGAAATATTGTTGGAGGTCAATATCCAGTGAGAGAACGTGCGTAGTCTGCTGAAGTATAATCAAACCCCGGATTTTTTGCACAATTACATAGATTCTTTTACTAAACATGAGGTATTATACTAAATAAAATGTATTATCATACTAACACGCGTAAAATAATATTTAAAACTTTTTGTAAGTTTTCATTTTCATTAACGACCTTTTGTGAAAATAACCGATATCTGTCGTTTTCACGCCCCTCTTTGGTCACACACGCAACTTTCACGCACGCGACATTTCAACTACCAAGGCTTCTGAGCAACGAGATCTTCAGGGCACAATAGATAACACACGTTCACAGCTTTCAGCTACAAAACAGAACATTTCCCAGGTTAAGAATAAGAAAGTTCTAGGTAGAAAATAGATCTAAAAGTTTCTCTCGGAAATATCAGAAACTATGGTGTATTTGTCAGTAGTAATTGGGTTAAGTTGAGCAGTTAATTTTGCCTTAAGCAATCAAATATAGAACCACGCCGGCATAAAAATTATTCTTCCAAGGGAAAAATTAGATATGGACACACAAGTCTTTACCTTACGTGCACTAAACTTCATGTAAAATGCGAGCAGGTGGGTTTGAAGAGTGGCGCCTTCTTGTCGTTGGATTGATTTCATTACTCTCTAAATTGATTGACATTTCATGTCAATAATGACGTGATAAGGATTCTCATTTCGCAGTATATGGAAAATACATGAAAATTATGCATTGTTAGACAATAATCCAAGGTAGTAACTCCTTATTCCAAGAATTTGAGAAGTGTACCAAGACTGTGGTAAGTGGTTAGTACGAAAGTTAGTACTTGTGGTAAGTACGAAACTAAAAGCTTCAAATCATCTAATATTTTCGCACAGATTCAAAATGTTTCGATTATTTTGAATCATATCATTTTGATGAAAAACCTCTCTCTTTACTTAAACCTAACCGCTTTACTTTCTCAAATCATCTGTTTTTTGCCCTTGCCTTATTGGCATTTTTTACCGTCGGTTTATGGTATATATAAGATACTGACGAA
Organism: Gryllus bimaculatus; assembly: GCA_017312745.1. Classification (NCBI taxonomy): domain Eukaryota; kingdom Metazoa; phylum Arthropoda; class Insecta; order Orthoptera; family Gryllidae; genus Gryllus; species Gryllus bimaculatus. Next base: position 1,887,922 of record BOPP01000056.1, read on the forward strand.
CAAAAATTAATATATTTATTACATAAAGTATATTTTATTTCGTTTTTAATGTTTATTTTTTTACTGTTTTAAAATGGTTTACTTTCCCATATACGTAGTATTGGGAACGTTATGTAATGCTGCGGAAAGACCATTTCGAGATTTAAACGGAAATATATGTTTTGGGATCTCCTATACCGAAAAAATGGTCATTACAAAAAAGATGTACGTCCTTTCGTCTGTGTACACCACTAGCGTCATGCGTAAGTTGTTGTTGTTGCTGTTGTTGGTGATTGTTATTTTGTATTTTTTAAGTGAATTAAGCGCTGTCGATCCGGCTCAAGTTGAAGCTTTGTGGGTCATCCACAAATTACGTAACGCTAAAGAGGTAACATTGATTAATTTCTGGTGAAATTCGACATCTGGTGAAAAAATCCATTTTTTCCGTTTTATAATAAAACATTAAAATATTAATTACTTTTAAAAAGCATAAATTATTTGAAGTTAGTGTAATTTGCTTTAATAAACGGAAGGTTTTTTTTCATATCTTTTTTTGAGAATCTGCAAGATTATGAAGAATATATTCAAAACTGATCTATCGTATATTCTAGAATTCAATTAAATTGGTGAAGAATATTGTCGCACATGTGGATGACGCATGAGCATGGCTTGTATGAAATTTTCACGTCTGTGCGTCAATCCTTCAGACAGCACTTTTTTCCAATGTTATTGTTACATGTAGTCAGCATCGACAATTAATTCTGTCTTTAATTATCATAATTTTTAAAACAGAACACAAATAAAACAAATATATTTGATGGTCTAGTTGGAGTTTCTGTAACTTTATCTACAAAAACAGCCAGATCTCTCTTCCCCGAAACTCGAGCCGATATGCTCGCAGCTTTTACTATTACATTTTCCTGATAGTCGTTTTCGAAGAACAATTTTGCATCCCCTCTTCATTTGGACCTCACAGATTTCTCATCGTAGGAACGAACAGGTCGTCCGGCTACAGATTTGTCTTCATGTGATTCAGTCGATTTGCTCGGTAGGCACACGAAATCGCCAGAAATCCATTCAGAAGTTTTTGATAAGAACGTCTTTAGAGTTCAGTGACCTTCCTGTCATATTCTATTAAATTTGTGGCAAAACCTTTTGTTTTTATCTTCAAACCCTTTAAAAGGTCTTCAGACGCGTTATTACCATAACATCCACTGATAATATAATCTAAAGCGGCACATTCTTGTGTCTCTTTGCCTCCGCTGAATGTCGTTTCGATTGATACGACCCTCACCTGAAAAGCCACAAATTTCATGTAAAGCGGCAGGTAGCGGCAGCAAAAATTATGTAAAACATTATCTCCTTTGGTTGAATGATAATTTAGAAATAGATTGAGCGCAGCAAGCCGCGGCATATTAGTTATAAGCCAATGTAAACATGAACATAAAATAAAATACGCTGACAGTTGCAGGTTATGTTTAAGATACTAATATTACGTGATGTGAATAACTACATCTACTTTTATAATTAGAAGTAATAAAGCTTACCTTCATTGCCAATATCCACACTGCGACTACGACCCCAACACCAAAATACTGCTACAAGGTACAAAATACTCTGTACTTCCACATATATCTCACTCGCGTCTTACAACTTGCTTACAGAAGTGCCAACTTCCAGCACCTTGTACATTAAACCAGGACAACCAACTTCAGTAATCATATCGATTCATGATGCTTTGATTATACTAGATTACTTGATTCAGGTTAATTTGTGATATGTTTCAACTTATTTTTTGACTTTTGGCCAAGAATTAGTAGACTTTATCCCAACGTGCGCCGGGTAGTCTGATCGGTAGTTTTTCTTCGCTTCTCCGCTCAACACCAAGCGAATGCCGGAACAGTAACCCTAACAAATGGGGCACGGACCGCACGCGATCTTTCTTTCCTCTTCCTAGCCTCACCCCATACTTACACACACTACATTACTACACAAGCGGGAGCTTAGAACTTGGCTGAAGCGCTGTCCCGCTGGCGGGAGATACCTGCGTGCGGCAAAATTCCGCTAGCCGACGATTAGGTCGGCGCGGGGTTTCTTCATCCAGCGGGGGAAAATCACCGCCCCCTCCCCCGAGAAAAACAATCACTACACTTACGGCACCAATGACTAATCACCAATCAACTAATTTTACAAACGTGTGAGGCTAGAAAGAAATGGACAAAATTATAAACGAAAATAGATACCTCAGAAAAGTATAAACGATTTCTTCATGCGACGCAAGTGACTGAAAATCAATGTTAAACTAGTGTCTGTCTTGCCAAGGACCTGACGCCAGTGATATTGCAGCAGTTGGTAAACCATCTCCCTCAATGAGAAATCCATCGCCCTTAGTTAAAACAAAGCTCAAATATTCCTTTACAAAAATTCATTGCCCTTTCATCTCCAAACACTAGGTTTTTTTTTCTTTCTTTCTTTCTTCATCACTCTCAAATTCTATGCAACGGATGCCAGTAGAACAAATTTCTTATATTTCACAAGAAAACAATACAAATAATTGTATTGCAAAAAAAGACAATTATCTAAATAAATCAAATCCGTCAGCATCGCTCGAAGCCTACATGTGAACTCGTGATACCCACGAAATGTATTGTAAGACCAACATCATTATTTAACACAGCAATATGAAGTCATCAGCTTCAAGAGATGCACAGTAACTACGTGCGTTGAGCTACTCCGAATTTACACACGTCACAACATACCGCTTTGGGAACTTGGAAATTATTCAAAATTATTTTTAGAATATTTTACAATGAATTTTTATTTAGAAAACTTTCCAAATGTAATAGAAAAAGAACAAAATTAAATAACGAAAGATCTTATAGTTTTTCGAACATACGAAAAGTGTAAATTGTGTTCTGAAACGTTTATCTCGTGTACTTTTTTGTACTATCGCAAAATTTCGCTTTTTTGATTTAGTTTATTTTAGCAAATTAGTCGAACTTCAGCCTCATCGAGGGGCACTCCACCTTCCCTTCACCTCCTTCAATTCGCACTTCTCGAGTTTTCACATGCCGTGCAATAACAGCTCTTTCAGTCATTGGTCACAATGCTTATTTAGTCGTTGTTTATTTGGAACATTGATTTCTTTTTTTACCACAAACAAAAACAAAAAATAATCCTCTCCTACACACTCGGAGAAAAGCATTTAGGCCCGGCCACAGCTCCAGGGAATCGTTTCACCGTAGCTGGAGTGATTGTGCCGATGCATTCTGACAAGGAAGCGTCCGGGGAGGGTTCCACGTGGCGAGGTAACGATCGGCCGCAGAGGCCCAGCGCGGCTGCTTTTAGGCGCGGCGCGCGCGCGTTTTCCTGCCCGTTTGAAGTAGTCTTCCCGCGCGTTCGCTATCGATTCGCGCAACCCCGTCCCCGCTCACACCCCCGCCGCGGCCACGTCCGCGGCCGCTGGCCTTTGCGAAAGTCGCGGCGCCTGCGGCTGCCGCCGCCCCCCCTCACGGCCCGCCCACGCAACGGGGAGGGGAGAGGGGGGAGGGAGTCGTGTGCCACTGACCACTCCACGAGGGTTCTCGCGTTCCCACGCGCTGGGCTGCACTCCCAATTTTACGCTCGCCACCACACATCGCTTGGGGAAACTTAATACGTCTTTGCACTATTGCTTCCAAATAGTTCTGAATGAACTAAGAAATAATTAGTATGTATCATCCCAATTCGACATGACCTACTGGCAAACAAGCCAAACAGCTCCTTAAATGCACGTTTGGTTGGACTGATTGCAATAATCCGATAACCATACTTACACAAAAACTTGTTTAAAAAAACTTCTTCCCTACTACGATATTGGTTTGTCCTTGAGTCTCACTGATATTACAAAATAAGCATGATTAGGAATGGAAAAGGTTCTTTTTTATCCAAAAAAAAGTGGCGAAACTTTGCAAGAATGTCAATTCTTTTCTGTAAACATTCGAACCAGTAAAAAGAGTACTGAAAACATAAAACTTACCCTTAGGATGAAAATACACCTGTATTATTTTAATAAAATTATTTAATGTCCTTTCCTAAAACCATCGCCAGCCTCTGCCGTATCAGTAAAATGCAAAAGGTCTCTCTCTACACCAGAATCAGGCAGATTACGTGTCGCTTATGACACCTTCACCAGCGAGCATCGCGCTAGTATACCTTATAATAATAATAATATATTTATTTTGGCCACAATTGGCGTCTTTGCCAGGTGGTAGTCAATTAATTACACTATACAAATGAAAATTAAATATAATGTATTACCTAGAACCGTGTATACCCCAGCTTAGCAAGATAACCATTTCACGCCTCCATTTCACGCGTACACATGTGAAACTCAGACTCTCTGTGCACACACCCAAACACGCACGCACCACGCACAAATACGTATACACTCACACGCGCGCGCGCACACACACACATACATACTTATACACACACATATACATACTCATATACACATATACATACGCATATGCATATACACACGTACACGGGCACATACGCATATATATACACACACATACATATATACACAGATACATATGTACACCCCAAAAATGTACTGACAGCTAATTAATACCATCTAATTATACTCTATCGTATTCTATTGTATCTAATTCGAATCTTAAATTTTATTTCATTTACTCTATTCACTTCTGCTACGTCTTGATGCGTTGCACTACACTGCAACAACCTTGGAAGAGAACCCGCCTTTATTCGGCAACGAGCGCCTCTATACGCCGGCCGGTGCTCCTGTCCGCACGCAGAGCGGCGCGGCGCGGCGCGGCGCGGCGCGGGGGCAGGCGGGCGGGCGAGCGGGCGAGCGAGAGCGCGCGGGCGGGGAGCCGGCCGTGTGCTAGCTCGCCTCGTCACAAGCACGCACATCCGCCGTGGCAGCGGCCGCGCCGCCGCTCGCTGCCTCCCACGGGCGCGGGAGGCCCGCAGGCCAGCGGCCTGGCTGAGCCGGGCCGGGGCGGGCCGAGGTGGAGGCGGGGGCGGGAGGCGGCTGCACCGCAGCGGCGCGCGCCAAACGCCCACGCCCACGCTCGCCCGGTGCCACGTAGCGCTACGCTCCAGCTGGGACAACGCGTCCACCTCCGTGACCAACGCACGGTAAACCATGTGGAATTTCGAGATAAAACGCCTTCGCCCACTGGTTTCCTCGCAGTTATATCTCCCACATTTCTCAATCCACTATTCCTCCATCCCCATCATCAACATTACCATTTTATTCGCTTGTAACTGCTCTCGGTTTAGACCGACAAACCTCCAGGACGTGGAGTCACAATCGCAAATGGGTGAAATTAGAAAATCACAGCTTTTTTGCTCTTCTGAAAATACACAACGCACAAACAATTTCCGGAAACTCAATGGATATGTCAATAACATTGGTTTCTTAGACATTTTGTCTTCACTCTCCACACAATAAAGAAGAGTCAGGATGTGGAAGGTCATTGTCAGAATGTGAGAGGATTCGAAGAATCGGAATAAGAGAGACCTTTATAGTAATTAGTTTGTGGTAACAAGATTGGACGCACAAGGTAATTATGTAATTATTAATACTTCTAAAACGCTATCAGCAAGTATTTTGAAAAAGAAATAAGTAGAAAACGTCAGTCCACAACTGGAGAAAAAGTGTGCGAAGCTTCTCGAGTCTCTCTTTAATCACGAGAAAAAGTACAAAAATGTGTAAATTTTGCATAGTATGAGGTGGATCTACTACCTAATTAATATACTCAGTGTTAGAAACCGACAACAACACTTTCTTTCAATAAGGCCTTTCTCTAGAACAGGGTTGTCCAACTGGCAGTCTGGGATACCATTTATTGTGGCCCTCAAAGTGTTACTAGTCCAACGTGAAAGTCCCTTGCAACCCTGTCGGGTGACAATATTGTGGGCAAAGCCAGCGCGCCCAGTCGAGATCAACACCCCTTTATCATAAACATGGGTTAATTTTGTGGTTAAGGATTTTGTTCTAGTAAATTCAGAAATTCAAAATCATCTCAATATGTTTCACTACGTTATGGTACGTTATGACCTGATGTCACGCATGATTCCATTGACAACTTTTAGAATATACAAACAATATGCTGTTTCAAATTTACAAAATATCGGCTGTCCGTTCGTCTGGCTGTGTGTGTTTCGGGCGGTCCGATGGTCCCTCCGGCGGTCAGTCAGTCGAGCGGTCCATCTGTCAGTCGGGCAATCCGTCTGTCAGTCGAGCGGTCCATCTGTCAGACGAGCTGTCCGTCTGTCAGACGAGCGGTCCATCTGTCAGACGAGCGGTCCATCTGTCAGTCAGGCGATCCGTCCGCCTGTCAGTCGGTTAGGCGAGCTGTGAAAGTGTAAGAGATATATCAGAATGTACACTTCGCCCAAACCTCACCTACGTTTCCATTTGATGCACTGCTTCTTCACTAATATCAAAATTCTCCAAACATTCCAAAATAAGATTCTTATTGCCTTGAAATGACTAATAATCCCTGTTTTATATACAATTCCCAATTACTCAAAGAATAACTCATTGCCAGATGACATTAAATATTTAAAATCTATACCGAGTGCCAAAGTTTTACGTGTCCAGTTATTTATTTTCCTGCTGCATATTTATCACCAATTACAGACTATACTTACAATCAAAATGAAAAAGATTCCTTCAACTATTATTTAATGAATTAATAATTGTACTGTATTATTTTAAAAGATTAAATGTGATCGTAACAAGTAATGTACTTCTTCCAGGTCAATGACCTCATTCTCGATCCATACAGTTTCCGTGATCCATTGAAGAAATGCTGAGATGGCCCTTTGTTTTCCCACTGAAATAGCTTCTCTATGCGCACGTTTTGTTGAGCTATCCTCTCACTAGTAGTGGAAAGAGTAGAACCGGGTTTCAATTTTATGAGCAATACTAGGAAAACAATGTAGTTCGTTTACCGATTCAAATAAGTTACCTGTGGCTCGGGGGCGAAAAGTCTTAGTTTTCCAATGTTTTTTAAACTAGCTTCTCTGGTACTTTAGTTCTTCATTCAACTATGTTTAAAACGGAAGGAATACTGAAGCTCAAGAAAAAGAGCAAAGATTACATTTCTGCCCCACACGTCACATACAGTTTTTACTTTTTTTCACAAATCAAATTAAATGAAATCAGATTTCCCGGAATTCAAACAATGTACTCTTTCCTATAGCACTTAAACACTATTTTTCTATGTTACGCGTACATGTAAATCCACTGGTTCGAGAAGAAAGATTTTTTTAAATATATTGAATATTGAATGTGTAAGTTGTAACAAGTAAATACACGTGGCATTAATTTATACAGTACCTCTTTTTTTCGTTTTCTGTGGTACATTTTATAATTGCCGTCACTGAAATACTCCTTGTGATCTTGTTCTATATTGTGTGATAGTGATTCATGAAGACATTCGTATGACATTTTTCACTTAATTCATTGGATTTGTCGTTATAACTGATTGCTGCAATTATATAACGTTTTATTTGTATTGTTCATAACACTACCGAGTTTATCAGTGCCCTTGAAATCCTTGTATGAGTAATTAGTATGTTAATTCCACTCCATAGAATTTGGCCAAAATTTGTTCCAAGTGGCTCTTCCTCCTTCCAATCATAAATAATACCGTAATTACACATCATACGCCGGTTAAGATCACTAAGATTTTCCTTTCTACCTCCAAATTTCCATGAATATTATTTTTATCATGTAGAGGTCATTCATCTGTAGATCTCAACTATTTTGCGCATTCTCAAATTATATAAGAAACTACCGAACCTCTTGTCTAACGAAACATCACGTCCTTTTCCCACAAAAGCGAACACAAGCTTTTCGCGCACAATGGTTTACCATGAGAACAGTTCCCTGAATCTCCCACTCATGAAGGTACATTCAACCCTGAGAAAAGAAACAGTTTTCAGGCGGAGAGAAGCAGCGAGAGCGAAAAGCGGTTGTGTGTATAAAATTAAAATCAGGCGAAATACCCTGAAGCCAAGGTCCAAGTATACACTCTTATTACCTGTGAACTAAGGAAGTTCGGCAAAATATTCAACAGTTTCTTTTCCATTATACAGCACCTGATATAAATACACAATTTCTGCATCTATAAGTGACCCAACATTACACTGACTTGCAAAACCGTTATCCTTCCGAGGAGTGACGACTACATCCACAAAGAAACTATCGAAACAAAATGTTGCATCACAGCGATAACATTTGTACTCAGCCAATTCTCTTTGCATTGGCAATTCAGAATAGACACGCGTACTGCATGATCACGAATGGTCCTTTCGAGCTGCAAACTTTATCTAAAAAATTATTCTCGCGTTGAAAATCCCTTGACGTTGTGTGCAGGCAGCAATGAGAAGTAACAATAGTCGATGAAACCTCTTTCTGATAACTCGTTTACGTACATAAGGGACGGTTTGGAGACCCTGAATACCAATAATGAAGCAGCCTGAGTAACCTACATCACTGTGCGTCATATGCGATGAAGGGGCATCGGCATCCTCAAAACTTGAGCCCATCCACACGTTAACCAAAGTAGAAAGCACTATGTTCGAGACCCTCACGTGAATCCATTATAATTAAAAACACAAACTCTCAGTGAACTTACAGAATATGCCAGACAATCTAGAACGATGTCTAGTGCTGTAATAGAGACATGTGTACCCCAAATACATTTATTACTATAGGAACTTTCCAGCTTCCAAAAAGTCTCCTAATAGCGTACAAAACACGGATACATTTTCTCCTCTTTCTTATGTTTGACCATTCTGAGGACATTTAAAGGGGCCTATCACTGTCTTATAAACCTGTTTAAAAATGCATTTTCATTAGAGATAATTGGAAATTAACCTATTGACAAATAAAATCACAGATTTAAAAAACGCAAAAATATTTCAATACGTAACACAAAAAAAATGTTTTTTTTCTTTTTTAATGTGCATTTCAAACCACTGGCTTCCCTTTCTTTCATTTGTTTATTAGTACATACGTAATCGTTCTTAACTATCAGCCATTGTTTCTAGAAAAAATATCTCAATCACATGTTAAAACGCAATTATCCTTTTTTTTAAGATCTAGGAACGACTTGGAGGTTTTTACCTCTCAGAGGACCCTTAGAGGTTATTACGCTTTAATATATAATTAGTACGTACACTGATGTTCCTTAACATACTCCCTCCCTGAAAATATCACTACAAGTAAACGGTAATAAATTACAGAAGAATAAACTTCAGCGTGAGAAAAAATAGTACAGCTTCCTCCAAACTTTAAAACAAATCGTTAAGTCGATTTAGCACTTTCTACTCGTTTCCCTTATGCAACTATCCACTATAAGACATTACACATGGTTGATCAGTAAAATTGTGAATTTATAACTTAACTTGTTTTCCTTATTATTTTTCTTTTAAAATTAATAAGAAAATGATTAGAATAATCAATAGATACACGTTTGCAAAATATGACTATTTTTGCAATAGGACAGGAAGGGCAAAACATTGACAAATACCTGCCAACACTATTAAACAGAATATAAATTACAGCTGAAAACCTTGAAATCATTAATATTAATAATCTTGCTTTTATCAAAAGATTACTTTTGCTAACAGAATATTGTCTCCGAAAATGTGATAAATTTTAGAAATGTGTCGGAGAACATATGATAGAGAAAGAAACTTTACGTACGGTTCACATGTGACCTCACAATAGACATTATCATCGCTACTATATTGTCTCTTACGGCAATTTCTTGAGTATTTCATACTATCGAAAAACTGCTCACGATTCTACATGTCTACAAGAAACCTCCGCGACCAAATTCACAAAACGCCCTGCACAAAGACTGTACGACGCTCGGACTGCGCTTCCTGCCGCGCACGCCCATTCTCTGGGCGCTCTCGGAGCGAATTGGCTAGCTCAGCCTTTCGCCGCCGACGCCCGGATTCGATCTCCTGCCAATCCTCCAGACCTTGTGGGGGACAAATCGATCTCTCGATGGTAATTCTCTCGTTTCCCCTGCATCTAACTCCACCGTGACTATCATCTTCTTGATTGCCGTACCTAAGCATTAAATCACTCAAGATCCTCAATAATCTTGGAAGCTCAAGGGCCCTAAACAAACCATAAATATATATAAACTCGTAAATCAACACTGCGCCCAAAGTTCGACATATCTCTCGCTCTTTGTGCGAATGGACACAACTGAAACGAGTAGAAAATGTCGGAGGAACCAGTGGCCGGAATCTTTTATACGATTTCTTCGATATTTCTGCAAAATGTATCCGAGATGACAGAAATAAAACTTCCAAACACTTAACTCTCCAAATTAAACTGGAATCCCACGACCAGTTATCTCTTATTGATTTCATTAATGTAATGCAGAATCACACATTTAAATGCATTTAAATTACACTACTATTGGCCATTCACTAACGATACCCACACAATACTTGTAATGAAAGTATAGTATAACTAAAAGTAACACATTTCCGAAATTTCTTCGCACACAAAAGAAACATTTGTTAATCGTTTCTGAAATAGCACTAATATGTTGATGGATGTTGTTAATTGTAAATTACTACACAGACTTAAAACCAGGAATCTCACTGCTAATGTTCACTCTCCTTCAGCGTTTCTTCTCATCCTCCACGCGAATGCAATTGCCACCAAGTTCACAATATCGATTGCCCTTCATTTGCCCCCACAAGCGTGGTCTCTTCATCCAGAAGCACAACCTACACATCATCAGCCACCCCTGACCACTCCCCTCGAGCCCTGTGTTTCCTTTCACCGCGTAGAGTTCCAGCTAGGCCACGGATGGTGAAGCAGTAACGGTATAGATACACGTACATGGATCAGGGGGCGAGGTAGAGTAGAGAAAGTAAATGTGAAGCAGATAGAAGAGCAAGGGCAAAATAAATGAAAAAGCTCGTACGATATTTAAATAAGAGTGGAGGAAAAAGAGACAGGGGGAAAGAGGTCAGACTAAAAGGAATACAATAAATATGAAGAAACATCTGTAGGGGCCGCAAGAGCAAGAGATTTGAAGCGCAATGTGGAACAGAATGCCACGCATTGTACGAGTACTGCAGGAGAAAGAGACGCAGGAGAGAGAAAATAAACCGAGGTACGGGACACACGGGGGGTGCCGGTGGGGCGAGCTGGGCGGGGGCGGGGGCGTTGGCGACTTGGCCGCACGGGTGTTCAGCGGAGTGGCTGCACACGGGAGCAATAATCGCATCAGCGACGCCCCGCTGCCGGCCCGTCGCTCGGCCGGTGCCGCCCTCAAAGGAACGACGGGGCGCGCAGGACGGAAGGGCAGCAGCCGCGAGCGACCAGACCCAGCCACAGGCGCGTGCCCGCCCGCTCCGCCTACCCGGGCGACCCGCCGCCGCCGGACGCTGGAGTCGCGACGCAATGCGCGCGGCAAAATATTCTCCGATGCGACGAAAACGAAGGATTGTTCAGCTCGTTCCTACACACCATGAGGATTTAAGGCCCTCTGATAGCAAAGATATGGCAATGGGCCACTATAGTACCTTCCGAATCTTGGAGTGGTGACTTGAGATCCTCAATTGTTCGGCCGTGAAGATTTCGCGACCGAAAATACCTCTTCTCCGGGCCGATGAATCAACGGTATTAAGTTTTACATAATACTAATGAGAAAACAACAGGAATGACCATCGATTCAGCTTGGATATCGACATTAACAGATTGCAAGTTGTCTTCGCGTATAGTACAGCTGCCATTCTCGGTACATCATCGTTACTACAGAATGACATATCGCAGAAAATAAAACGAAAATGAGCTAAAACTTTGTCCTGTACTTCTTGAAAACAAAAAACTTTCACAGAATCGTGGACGAATGCCTACCGGCTGTAGAAAGAAGTCAGAAATGGTTAAAGGTCTATTTGAGGTTATTCATTAAAGGTCATATTTAGATATATCAGGTATATCTAATAATTCGGTTTATGAATATTTTGAAATTAAGGATTCTACTGCTTCACAATTATATCCATTTTTTGTGATGGAAATGGCTCTGACGTTGAGATGTCCCTTTAAATCCTTCTGTGCGCTAGAATGTCAATATCGGACACCCCGCTTTTCTCATTTGCATTAATATTTTCGCAAGTTCCGTCATGAAACTTCTACCTACATAGTTGGGGAATATAAATTTTCTAACAACAAACGTTGATTATCCAAACGTGAATTTCCAGTGTTGTCTAAATTTGTTTGCCAGTCGTAAAAGTGTCGGTGGTGCTTTATGTTCTTTCTGATATAAGCAATCGTGATTTCGATGACGTTACAAAGGCTTCTTAAAGAGAAGTGGTGGGCCAGGAACGAAGAATCTGTATTTACTAATACTGCAGTTCACATAAAACATTCAAGAAAGCCAAAATAGCAATAGCAGAAAGGAATATTACAAAAGTTTGCGATTAAACTACGGTGAATTATGATTACTTTTCGTCAAGTAATATTAATGACCAGAAAATAAAATTAGTAGATATGAATATCAGATCATCAGTAACACAATTAATAAGGACCAAAATGCAAAAATAAAATTAAGGGTACGTTGAAAACAGTGTTAATCCAGATTACAGGACTGGAATGATATGTGGTACTGAAAATACATTACTACTAGTCATTTCACTTTTTGAATTTTTCTTTTTCTTGATAACTATATTAGATAGACGACTGAAATTTACACATTAAAAACACGATATATTTCTGTGTCCGGCATTTCGTCAGGAATACACGTATTTTTTGCAATATTATACAATTATGTTCGTTAAAAATATGTGCATCATTATTTTCAACATTAATATTGGGAGAAAAATTTACTCATTTCAGAATGTTGAAATATGTAACTTGTTTTAAGGAACAACTCTGCGAAATTACATCCTTCTAATATTTTTAAATTCCAATTGAACATTAAGCCTTACAGAACTTAAAAACCCCTTGAATTAAATTGACAACGCGCAGGGCCAGCCACGAAAAGCCCTTTTCTGTTATAAACAGAACAAACTTGCTTTGTGCGAGGGTGCGATTTCGTCCGCCTAGCTGGCAAAACCCCGCACTGTGCCCACCCCCACCCCGCCGCCACCGCACGCGGCCGGCAGCCCGGTCGCCACAGCGCGGCGCTTACAGTCGAACCGGTTGCCCCCCGCCGCCGCCGCCGCACCGTGCTGGAATTTGGAAAAGGAGGACACGAGATCGGGGTGCGAAGCGATTGCCAATCTCCTCTCCCCGCGAAGCCGTGCGCGTGTTACTGCGATGCTGAAGATAAAGAGTTCCCGTGCCCACGTCGGCGCTCTCTGCTTCCACCGGAATCCTACTTTCTCGAATTCCTTGCAGAGCGGTGCGCACAAGAACAACACTTAACACTTGTTGCTCGCGCTTGGCGTTCGTGTCTCGATTAAGCGAACGTTTTTGCAAGCTATCTTCACATTTCATTAAATTATCCGTCCACTTCCAGCATCCTCAAATTCGTCCAAAACACTTGCAAAGAATCCCTTTAGACTGAACGTCATATTGGCTATACATCGCCTAAAACTATTTCGGGCCGACAAAGGCAGAAAAGAAACGACTCCTTAGATACAATATTTTGCTGATTGCATCGAATTTAATATTATGTCAACGGTACTTGCTTCAAACAATATTTACGACGGGCAACAAATGATCACCACAGAAGTCCTGAAAAGGTATTCAATTTCTTCGCTCATATTGTAATGTCAGTCGTTGTGAGTACTATGTAATCTAAGGTTCTGTTACGCCTATCGGCGCAATTGCCAGTTGTTTCTTTTTCGCGAGAATTAAAGGCAGAGTTTTTCTTTTAAAGAACAGTCCAAACCAAAAGTTTGCTAGTTCACTTGAACAATAGGAAGACGCCTCGATTACATCAGTAACATACCCAACATCTTGAGTTGTTTAACTAAAGTGGTTTAAATCAAATTTTTCCCGTAATTTTTCTTTGTTTTTAGGGCACTTTAACACATTTTATTGATCTTTTTGACAATGTTTTAGGTCATCAAAATCCGCGACCTAATTATGACTATGCTACGTATGAAATAAAGAATTATACTACGAATCGGACTCAGAAAAATTCACATCTTTGACATCCTTTGAGACCCACAAAACGTGTTTTTCCTTCGAAAAATCTGAACTTCCTCCTGCAGTATTTCATAAATTTCTCTGTACCACGCAATGCAAAATAAAGAATTTTCTGATTCAGAAAACTGACGACATATATGAAATCATATGATCCAGAATTTAGTTACAGGCTTCTGCAGTTAGGTAAGGGATGTAACGTACTACACACTGGATGTCCACCACGTTTCACAAAACCAAATTAAGACTCCTAGGACATTCGTCTTCGACTAAATTGAGATATCTGTAAGACATTCCTCTTAATCCAATGTCACTAATTCAGCACGGCCAATCGTGCTCAAGAAATCGACGAATATCATTGGGCAGAACATTGCAAGAGGTTCATTTTTAATCAATAAATAATGTAATTTCAGACATAATCACACTTCGTCCATTTTTTGTAATACGAAGTGTACTACAGCTGTGGTGAATGAGAGAATGACAAGCAATTATCTACTCCTTAGAATTCTTAAATAATTTCAACCTTTTTGATTTGCCAACACATTAATTTTCAAGAAAATCAATTAACAGAAATTTAAAAGGTAAACAAGGGAATTACCACAATTACGGCAGGCATCGCAGTTTTAAATTGTTTTTGACGCTAAATAAATAAGATAGTTCCCTTTGCGATGTCTATCAAGAAGTCTAAGGGGATAAACCCTTCAAACAGTAGTATGTTCCTTGACAAATGCTGCATTTATTCGTAGTAATTCTGTAATAGCCTTTTCACGACTCGATATTATGATGAAAAATAAAGTATTTAAAACAATTCTGACATCAAATATCGATTATCAGATTTATTTCTAGATGTATACATTCACATTTATAAACTTTAGTTTTTTAGGTATCTACTCTCTGCGTAAAACTAATTTTTGGGAGCGATACCTGCAAGCCTCTCATACCCGCGCCTCAGAGAAGGAATAGGGCGGATGACATTTTTTCATTATTCGTATTTTATTTTGCTATATGGAGGTCTGGACACTACACGATGAGCTTCCCCAGGATATTATGCCATATCTCAGGCGGGAATGCACATTTGCAAAATACACGCAACGAGCTGCATGAAGACAATTCTGAATGCGTAACATAATGAACTTAAGTGTTTAATTCTGTTTTATGTACATTCCATTTCAGGTTTAAATGAATTCAGTCCTAGAAATTGCGTTACCTTAACATCAGCCAATTGCATATAGTTCATTTTCAATGGAGCATGCGATTGCTGATTTGAAATGCAAAAGTGTATCGAAACTGTTTTCCCTTCGTTAACTATTAATTTGTTATTACAAAACCAATTTGAAACTTCTGAAATCGTACTATTAATTGTTTGTCTTTGCAAAGAATATTCGTATCAACGGCAAACAGAACTGTTCTCGCGTTTTTACGAGACATATCGTTTACGTATAACAGAAAAAGGATAGGACTTTTGTGAGACCCCACATTCAATTGATGAAGAATTGGAAAGAAAAGTAAAAAATGTCCTTTCGCGTCATTACGGTATTTCTACTCGTTGAGATCGATGCTGAAGATAAGGGCGATACCACGAATTCCATAAGAAGGTAATTTTGAAGATATTATGGTCAATAACGTCAAAAGCTTTCGAAAGATCTAAAAAATATTCCGACGGGTGCTTCATTTTGGTCCATTGATGAAGCAACATCTTTAAGAAAAGGAAAAATGGCAGTTTCGGTAGATTTTGATTTTCTAAAACTGTTTGTGAGTGTGAAAACGCTTCATTCTTACTCGGAAAAGTTTCCATTTGGGTACAGAAAAGTCTAATATTTTAGAGAAAACTGACAGAAGAGAAATTGGTCGGTAATTTTGAATTTCATTTTTTTTCCTTTTTTTAAAAAAAAATTGACTTATTTTTTGCTGTTTTAAAAATTTTTGGAAATATTCCTGTGCATAAAGAAGCATTGAAAATGTGAGTTAAGGGGTGTATAAAGTCACGTACACACGTTTTCAATAAACAATCCGGAAATTCATCTAAACCAGACGAATATTTATTTTTTTAGTTCACTGTTGGTTTAGTTTACTGTTAGTTTACTTATTATCAACATCAATACGTCACCTTGCGCATGATGGTCAAATTTCAATAAAATTTAGCACATTTAGTAAAAGTACGTTTAGAAAGTGGATAAAATATTGTACAATACTGTTACTATAACAGAACAAAACTCGATTGGTTAACAAATTCAGTGGATCGTCCTCGTTTAATTATCCAATTCAGTATTACAATAAGATGTCTTATGGTATTTTGTATCTTATATAATTTAACAAAGGAGTGTAATACTAGTAATCCCTCTTTAATACAAACTGTTCCTTCAAGACTAACGGCCGCAATGTTGATGTCACATTACAGAAATAATTTATATGCAATTAGAATATTAAATAGTTCAATTTCACAAGATTCTGCAAGTCTATGAATACCCTTCCCACTAAGTGGGCTTCCCCGAACTTAATCTCAAAAAATTAATAGGTCTCGAAAGATTTCATTATGTACATTGTGATGCGACGAACCCACCGGATACAAAATCAAATCTTAAGGCACATATTAAATCAGAAAAAAATCGTTTTGAAATTCCGCAAAAATGTCAAAAACAGTTATAAGAGCCACTTCCGCCTGTCAATTCACGCGTAGTTTTTAAACAAATATTTATCAAGATCAGAAAGTGCAATTCGTCACCTTCATGTGGAATTCTTATTAAACTGTTTTCCTGCCAAAGATTACGTGACATAAACAATTCTGCATAAGCTAAATGATGTGAGGTCAAAAGGACTAAGCCAGCGAGAAACTGAGATACTTAAACATTAATTTCAAATATACTTCACAACCACTACCGTAATTTGAATAATTTTAGTACTAATTTAAGAACAGCAATGCCCTACATCAACTGATGGTAAATACGTTGGTTACTCAATTAATTTACCTCATTCTATAAAATTACTGTATCTGCACGACTTACAAAAGCTTTCCAACCAATACCTAATTCGATTTTCATGAAATTTTCTACACGGATAAATCTTTACTCCAAATAGATAATACTTTCATCGCGAAATTCCATCATTTATAAATCGGTTTCTTATGATCGGCAGGTTTCGCGGAGCAAAATTTTTGGCTGGGTTAGCATGAAGCGTGGTTACGGTGAGTGGGCGGGGCGCAAAAATGTGATGACTGGCGGACGCAACCGAGGCGGAGAAGGACTGGGCGGGATGTAAATAAAATCACTCCATGTTACACTAAAAATAAAATTAATTTCCTTTCTGAGTAATAAGTGATCGTAAATTCTCCAGCAACTCCCAGTTAATTCAGCTAATAATTAAGTTAATGATCTTCATGGGAACATAATTAAAAAATACACTTAAGTTGTTTTTTTTAATTCAATAACATCTTTTCGGGTAATTTTTAATTGATGAATAATTTAGAATAATACTGTAATACATTTGAGAAAAAAACGCGTCTAGTTGCGAGTCCAACAGTTCTGCAGTTAAGAACTCTGACATGATTTTACTTCTAACAAAGAAATAAGACCTTCACATTCTCTGGCATCCCTCTGGGTCTTAACTCAAAATACTGAATACTTTTTTTTTTAATTTTTACAATTTACGGCACAGTATTTTTTGATAATTTGTATGCCAATAAAAATCGTTAAATGTCTTGTAATTTTGAAATCGGGAAAGATTATTTCATATTTGCCTCCCCCCTCTCAATCCCTCGAAACAAAACCTCAATATTCACATTTCCTCAAAAATAATTGCATTCCAGCTGCACCCTTGGAAAGATGTTCCCATTTCACTTACAATAAGACCTAAATTGCTAAGCATTCGAAAGTGATACATGAATACAAAAAAAATCGTCTTGTGCTGTAAAATCAAGTGGTCAAGAAAAGTCAAATGAAAATAGCAAACTAATAATACCTGAACTAAAAGCTACCTTAATATCCAATATTGGCGGTAGCTTACTATACTATCCTCTCGTGAATGTTTTAAATTATTAATTTTAAATGATATTGTTTAAGTTAAAGCAAATTAACTGAGAGACAAGCAGTTTTTTCTACAGAAAGTCATTCGCATATCTCTTGGGTCACACTTCAGTGCTATAAATGTAATACTTCCAATTTAATATACATACAAAATAATTTGAATAGAACTGTCTATAAATATCAAGCAGATGCGTTTCAACTGTTTCGTTCAAGGTTTTTTTTTAAACTTGGATAACTTCTCTATTAAATTTCCATATCGAGTAACTATTTCCCTGTACTCTGTCCGATCCGCCCGTACAACTACGCGAAAGTCGCCGATGGATCGTGCGGAATAGAACTATATTCACAAATTGGTCTCCACAAATTGAGTAATGTATGTAAACGAACGTAGTAAATCTAAGAGTGAATAGGTACCCAAAAACGTAGATTACTTCGAAATAATGTGGTGTAATGTGGATTTGATAATTTGTATCCGAAACTTGCAGTCAATTAAAATTTGGGTAAGAATATTATTATTTTAAGTTAACATTCAGTACAGCACTTTTCAGAATTTAGCTCTGCAACTCAAGAAAATTACAATAAAAAATGTCTGTTAAATGAAAATTAAATGAATTTAAGCGGTTTGGTACTTTTTATGAATTAAAACCTAAACACAATAGGGTAGTCCTAAAATTACACAATTTGTTTTACCAGAATTTGAATTTTCAAACAAAAAAATTATCGTTTCGACCCAACATTTTCTGTCATTAATGTATTGCTGGAAGAAATATTAATAATTACATCACATGAGAATCTTACACGAGTTACACTGGACAAAACTCTTTTTAAATGACAGCACATTTACCAACAACTTAACTTCATTCTGAGCACAAACTACATATTGAGTCTTTCAAATGTGACTTTGATAACTTTTATTATTTTAAATAGACAAGCCCTTCTAAACAATTTTGATTCTTGTTTTAAATCTAATTTTTTACTATTATTGCCTTGTTTCTATTGCACAACCCCCTTAACGAACTACTCGATAAAAGACCCACAGGAAATACTTTCTTTGACTCGGAAATACTTTCTTTCAATAATGTTGAACATGAATGAAATGTTGACCACAAATACACAAGGAAAACAAATTCAGAAAATTGTTAGTATCGAGGTACAATTACGAATTGAAGACATCAAAGTATTTCACACATTTTCAAAACCCCATATTATAAAACTATTTCTAGCTGCGACTTGCTAACAGGTTTAGACCCCATTAAACAATGCATCACATTTCTCCTAATGTCACACTTTGAAAACAACAAATATTCTCCAAAAACTCCAGTTAAAAGACAAATGAAGTTAAAAAACAGTTCTGAAATATTTTATACACACATTTAACATGATTATTCTACACTCCATAAAAAGAAAGCTTATAAAGGTATTTCAAAACTCTATAACCGGGAATTGTTTTCTGGGTTAGATAGGATACCCAAAAAGCAAGAAACAAATGCTCTTGGATTGTGTTATTTTTTTAATATTCTTAATTTTTCTTACAATTTTAATTCTTTTAATCAATTTTGAATGTGATCTCAATTTCTGGACAAAGGACTTCTACTTTTAGGAAATAAATAATCTTTCAAAAGCTAGACATTGAGAAAATGTTAAAACCATTAAAGCAACTCATTAAGTTGAATTACTAAAACACAGTTTCATAAAATGAGTCAGTAATTTAATACTTTAACATCTGTACACTAGCCATTCTTTAAAAAAAGTGAACAACATGTAAATTACCTTCTTAATGTTCTGTGATGATAATGTTTGTTAAGTAAACAATAGATTTTAAATATTGGTTCAATGTATCTTATTCTGAATGGTACTCCACACAGCAGTGAAAAGATATGGTAATATCATGAAAGACAAACTATTAACTGACCAGTGGTTCTCAACCCATTACGAGTGCATCTCATACAAATGCTACAGCTGATGATACAACTAAAAAGGACTATACTAAACACATTGCACCCTAAATGTAGAAAAAAATTAATGAATGTTCAATTTTCAAAATTTTCATTTTCAATTTCTGTGTTATATATAATTTCGTGTGAAACAATTTTAAACTGTCAGTTACAAATTGCTATCCACGAGTTCAAGAAGAAAGCACGATTTGAGAACCACTGGCATTGCTCTTGGGGCGATCTATCCTGCTGGTGAGCACCTCTTGCACCAATCCCTCCCAACACACGCACTCAGTCCCCACGCACGTCACGCACGCAGCGCCGAGCACCGATACCAGAAGTGCCGGCAGTGACGCATTTCGGGCGGGCGCCACCGTACGCGCATCCACGACACCTTCGCGGCCCTATTTTGAGATCGGTGTGAATAAGACCGGCGCGAGGAAAATGATTGATGTTCGACAAAACGCGTAGCTTTACACCGCTGCCTATACGAATGTCGGGGGCACCTTTCCACCCTCCCTATCAAACAAATCATCATGCTTCACAGTACCGGTTTGGGGTGAAACTATTCTCAATGATGCATGCACACAACTCGCATTCGTAAATCACATACACCTAACGGAGATGGCAAACATGTTTGAATGGGAACTACTCTGTACACATGGAATTAATTCTGTGCAAAAATGAGAGTAGAGCGTGCAGTTTTTGGGAAAACAGACAATGAATATTGAAATTCAGAACATAATAAGCAAAATAAAACAAAATGTGTCATTCTACAAATATGAACAAAAAAAACTTTATCGCAAAGTAAGGTCACAAGAATAGACTGTACAAATGTAACACAGTAATAATATATTATAGGCAAAAATCTTTGGATGATATTTTATTGTAATACTATATGTGAATAAAGTTATGATTCAAACTTTTAAAAAATGATACCTGCAATACTCCTAAAACACCTTTTGTTATTTTCATTAGAGTGATAGGAATTGATTAAATAACCACACCAAACAAAATATATTTACATCTCTGAACACAAACTGACAACTCCATGGTCCTTTCAATGGTAAATTTCTTTATTCATGGTCACAAAAGTGGCAAGATTCCTGAACTGCTAAAAAGCTGGCTAAAACTGGAATCAACTATTATACTTAGTAATCAAAATATGTATAAATAATATTTTACAAGTTGTACACTTCTCAATAGCATGAGGTTTCCAAAATTCACTTTCATCAAATATTCACATTACACACTCCCGACACTACAACAAGACAATATTAAAAAATTTGATTATGTATCAGGAATTTAGAGTACATTGTCACATTTCAATGCACTACTAATAAAAACGAATTCATTCATTCAGTGACGAATACTGCATATCCAATTTTGAAACCCATAAAAATGTACACAGGCAACAGCAAATAATAGTAGTAATAATAATAATAATCTAATAAAAATCAGTCTTGCATGTTCCAAATGTAAATATATTCTTTGAAATCTGATCTATTTTACAAAATAATATATGGCACTGAAAAAAAATATCATTGCTAATAATTTACTCATTAAACACACTATGTTACAAGACAATGTTCAACCCAATATCAATTCTTCATAAAATAAATAACCCACCCAACACCCTTAATCACTGTTGAGTCAACACTTCATAATATTGCACTGTCATGAATAGAAAGAATTATATGCAAACACACAAATAGCTAGAAAGAAACAATCGGGAAAATAGATATTTAAATAACAGCTTAGCATTAAATATACTTAAACAACTGGAAACCCCATGCATGAACTAGACAAATGACTGTTTAAATCCCCTGACTGCAGCATACATCGTTTGCATAGCTTCCACACGATTTTTAGGAAAGCAGAATGCACTTATGAGTAGTAATGAGAACACCACCATATAAGCTATCAGCACGTCAATCATGGGAAAGTATCCGAAAAATTCAAATTCATTACTCAATCTTTAAAATGATTCACATGTAACTCCCACAAACTCTTCACACAGTTACATATTAAATCTGGGTTTTAGCCCATGAAAAAGAAAATCCCTTAATTTTCATGTGGCAGTCATAGGATTAAACGTAATGCAGCCCTTCCTTCGTTCTACAAAAGCTGCCTTTTCGCAGGGAGACCAGGTATTAGGTAAGGTCACAAACTTGTGAATTACACTTCACTATGCAATTAAACACTCATCACAAAAAACCATTCAGTCTACCTGATTTTTATTTTGCTTTTTTTTAAAACAACAGTTGTAAATATTCTCGTTCTCTATGACTGGAAAGCTATCTTCAAGAAGGTAATATTTTTGATATCTCACCCTACAGTTAGTGGAATAAGATAAACAAAAACAAAACAAAACTGCACAACAGGAAAACATATCCTACATAGGATAACATTAAATATTCCTTAAAAATAACAGAAATGAAATAACATGAACAGACAGACGTAAGTCCTCCATTATTTGCCACGGACCAGCACCAAGGGATCAAGCACAAATATCACTATTGCTGGAAAACACAGAACTTCCAAGCACTTTCACCAGTAGTTGGTGGGCATTAAACTCAATTTGTACATTGTTATTTTCATAGCCAATCATCCTAATGTAAGCCATAAAAATATACTATCATGTAAAATAATTTTCAGCACAGCAGTGTAAATTTCTCGCAACATTCACATATAAAGTCCTAGAAAGGTTTTTCTTAAGTACATCCAGTACATGCAAAATGGTAAAGATTTCATGTTTTATAAGGTATGTAAAATATACTCTAATATCTAGCATAATAGTGCAAGTTGCTTTGAAATTGCTGTTGATATATGATCCTATGGGTGTTCTTTTCTGAGAGAAGTTGATAAAAATTTTTCATCTCACAATGAATAGAATATATCAGGGAAATATTTCTATAGTTCCACGTGTAGGGCATTCCTTCACTTACTCTCAACTAAGGCTAGGGTCACTTACGTTAACACATGGCAAACACACTAATATATTAACTGTACAGATCCATCATAACCTTCATGCCAAACGACAGTCCAATATCAAAAATCAATCAGGACTAACAAATTTATTAAAATATGAAGTCCATGACCAACATCTTACCGTGTTAGAAACTCAAAACTATGCCTGAGACTATTGCATATTCAGATCATGTTAACAAGGGTTGAAACACCCAGGATTCTTTTCATTAAAAAATTAATTCACAAAAATACTGCAAGAAAACTTGTCCTTCGCCAAGACGTAGGTTCCTACGCACCGCCTACTTCAAGCACTAGCTTTCACCCTTAACATGCTTTGCATGGGAGCTCTAAAAGGAACTTGCTCTGGGATATCTGCAGGGTGCGAGAAAAATATGTCTTAAAAACACTGTTTTCAATACCCAGTCAGTGTTTGATGAGGCATCAAATATCTCTAGAGAGATAAAGGAACACTGTAGGGAAAACACAGTGATCCAAAAAATTCAATATGGAAGAACATAACATATAAAATATGAAGCTGGCTGGATACTTACAAAATGTAATATTTTTACATATAATTTACTAGAAAATTGGACAGCAACAGGTCATGAATGTGAAAATTTGAAAGTCTGAAACATACGTTTGGCAAGAACTGTAAATTGACTCCCAAATAATTGCAAATAGTTTGGGAGTTTTCACAAATTGCAATACCCGCCATTAACTTCTTATGGTCAATCTCGCACCCTGCCAATGGTGCAATTTTTGTTTCTGTCGTCTCTCCGCAACAATGAAAACAGCCTTGAATTTGCACAGTCTGCTTTCACATTCCATTGAATGTAAAATCCTTAAATAGAAAGATGACTGCAATACTTCATGACATTTACTTATAGCACAATGCAAGTACCATTTCTAATAACAATTCCAATTGTAGTAACAGTTTAATGTGCAGTGTGCACCAATGGATAGCTTATCAATAAGGACTCGGACTCCTACAAGCAAACACAGAAAGTAGGAGGGACACACCAATTATACGTTATCACTCACATGAGTCCCTATATAAAAATTTTCTACAGAAAAACAAATCCTATATGAATTTTTTAATGTATCCTAAATCATACAAAAAATAGTTCTACTAAATAAGGAAGTGAAAACAGACTTGTACCTGTGTTGTGAATAACATCAAGTTTTCGATTACGGGGATCATACAAGCGGATGACAATGACAGTTCAAAACTCAGCAAACTCCTTGGCGCACTTCTCTGTCGATGAGATTCGTAATGCCTCCTCCTCATAGTCATCAAAGTTACTGGTGTCACCTGGTCCTTTGCATCGGGGGATGAAAGGCGCCTCGATCTTCTTCTGGAACACTGCAATCCAGTCGGTGGAAGCAAACCACTTGTGGCCCTTGATGTCATTCACTCCATTCTTCAAATTGCCATAGCGCTTGGTGAGGTCCACTTGCAGGAGATTCCGCAACATGTCCTTCAGGTCGGAACCAAAATGTGATGGAAACCGCACCTTACCAGACACAATCTTCTCATAGATTTGTATGGGCTGATCCGCAAAAAATGGTGGATAACCAGCTGCCATTTCATACACCAGGACGCCAAGAGCCCACCAGTCAACAGCTTTGTTGTACCCTTTACTCAGGATGATTTCTGGAGCCAGGTACTCAGGGGTTCCACATAGGGTCCAGGTTCGACCCTTTACCCGCTTTGCAAACCCAAAATCTGTGACCTTCAAATATCCCTGAGAATCTATTAGCAAATTCTCTGGTTTAAGGTCACGGTATATCAGATCCAAATAATGCAGGTACTCAAATGCTAGTACTATCTGTGCTGCATAGAAACGTGAGTGGGGTTCACTGAATCGACCCACCTTTCGTAGATGAGAAAACATTTCTCCACCTGGTACATATTCTAGCACCATGTACAAATTCGAATTGTCCTTAAAATGATACTTGAGGCTCACCAGAAAAGGAAAACTGATGGCTTGAAGGATCCTCTTCTCATTTAATGTATGTTCAACTTGCTTCAATTTAACCACCTTCTGCTTATCTAATATTTTCATTGCAAAATACTCTTTAGTTGGTTTATGTTGAACGATCATTACCCTCCCAAACGAACCAGTCCCTAAAGTCTTTATGCGTTCAAAATCATCCAAACAGGCAGTATTCGTCGGATTCTTTTTCCATTTCTCTTCAAAATCTTCTTTCGCTTGGTCCAAGAATTCTTTGACAGATTCGGCCGCATCAACCTTCTTGTTAGCCGTAGCGGCATTATTGCCCATGATTTTTCCTTTGAAATCTGCCAGGGCTCTCGATGGCTTGGAACACCCTCTCTGCGCCGTTCTGCCAGAACCTACGGTTCTGTAATTATCAGTAAAATTGAATCCGCAATTAGGCGGAGGTCAGTATCTATACACCTACTTCACCCACCTCGTCAACACAACCATTGGAGTAGCACACACATCTTCATGATGTTCAACACTGTTGTAACACGATTGTCTTTATCAGGAACTCGACGTCCACACACCAACGAAAACAATTTAACTCGAAGGACACAAATCTGCAAGATGCAAAATGGCCTCCCGTGTCCCGGATTTTCTATCGCATCGCGAACAAGAAGATGGAGACGGGTCAATTGAATTGACAGTGCGCAACTACGACACGAGATGGCGGGACGTACAAGGATCTGAAACGCTCGCCGCTGCTCCAGTGGAAACTGCTGCAGCAGCGGCGCTTTCGCGAACTAATTGTACTCTCGCTACAAATACACACGCGCTATTTTCAAAATTCCGTTCCGTACAAATGATTCATTGATTTATTAGGAATATTTGTGTTTTATTACGCTGTGGATTCGAACAAGAATTTTTAACATTAGTGAGGAAAACACAACAGTTTTTTTAATGAAAATGTATGAATAATCATTAAACAATATATGAAAATTCAATTTCACAAAAATATATGTAGATCTGAGTTTGTATTAATGTATATTCCCGCATAAAACCTTCTCAAGACTTTCATATAAAAGTTTAAATTTTAGATAATGTATTTGCTTTTGATGGGCCGATAATTTTTTCGCCAATGTCAACACATTGTTTCAAAACGATGATTGTACGGTCATTCAATACATAAATTCATACAATAAAT
The DNA here is from genome assembly GCA_017312745.1 of Gryllus bimaculatus. NCBI lineage: Eukaryota > Metazoa > Arthropoda > Insecta > Orthoptera > Gryllidae > Gryllus > Gryllus bimaculatus. The sequence continues at coordinate 1,914,132 of BOPP01000056.1, forward strand.
CGAAGACTGAGAAGTCCTGTTATTACCATTTGCAGCCTAATACAAAAAGGAGATTCAAAGGACTTTAGCTGCATTCCTGTTTGCAAGGTCATCGTGTCCATTACTTGCGGACGAAACCAGCAGCGTACGCGGTCTGGAAACAGACGGTCCGTTAAAAAAGAACAATTACCTATCTAATGTTTTGCCCGCTACACTAAAAATAACCAAACGTGAGATATTTTTACGAGTATTTGTAATTTGGGTCTGGTTGTGGATATATCTGCCGAGCATACGTTAGTGGCTTAAACGACATGGTGTATTTTTGGGCGCAAGATGAATGCCAATAATAACTTGAAAGTTCGGATTCAAAATGTTTAGAAATGTTCAACGAAATGCTGGTGCTGGGTTAAGTGTGAATAAAATTAGCATGAACCATTATAATAATGGTTATTATTAAAGAATTTTCTTCCTAATTTTACTTTGGAATATATTAACTAAAAGAATATTAAATAGAATAAAGTTTAAATGGTAAAGATTGTTTAAAATATCCTGCTAACATTCAATACACAACAAACGGAACAAAACATTATGTCGAATTCACAAACTAATACAGTTATGGACGTTCTGTCTCCAGTACACACTGTTTAGATGACGAAATATTCACGGAGTTCATTCACTATAAAAAAGTATCTCATTTTTAAAATATCGTGCAAAACTAAATCATTTCATTTTACAACATATGTATTTAGAACCCTTGTGTTGCAGAGGACAACGGAAATTGCGAACATTCATCGTAAAGACCTTTTCCTCGCTTTCTCGAAACTTCGTGGGAACGACGGAGGAAACCAGGGCGTAGTACAAGCTTTCCTAGGCAACTTTCCGTTCCCATAACCTTCCTAGTCGCAGGTACACCTAGTCCATCCCACTATCACCTTTCGCTGGCATTTTCCGTACGTTAACTATTTTTATCACTTCTCTTGTCGTGTTCCTGTTTACTTTGACGCGAGCAGCTGGAAATACTTCCTGTGCCTCGTTACTTCACCATTCCGTTCGCCTTCAGAGCGCGCTTTTGTCACGTTTTACGTTAATCATGCGAATCATTTAGCGACATGGCAAAGGATTGGAGGGAAGAAAAAGGCGTGGGTAAACGATCGTAATTGGTCTTTTCTTCGCTCGCGCGCAGCGTCTATGCCCGCACCCAGATAAAAATAGTACTTCCAGGACAAAGCGGGAACGGAATCGGCGGTGACCGCGAAGGGACGCGGGCACCCCCACCTCCTTCCCTTCGGTAGCCACTGGACGGAAAATAGTTGCGTGTACCTAACCGACGTAAGTCGAGTGTACACCCCGGGTAGGAGAGTACAATGCCTTGGCGCTCACGGCTAAATCGACATCTGGCAATCAGAACTGAAAGAACTTGTTTATAATATGTTTCGTTTAGAATGTCTAGATCTATTGAAGAAATAAAATTCACAAAGAAGCAAATTTGAGTTGACCAAAAATGTGCGTCCAGAAGTGAGGACTCTGGGCGTTAATGGGTTAAGGAATGGTTGGCAGTCACGAATTCATAAAAATTTCTGATGTTACAGGTAACTTGAAATCTGACGAAACGCTGAGAAGTTTTAATGAAAGAAACTGAATACGATTTATGAAAATTTTATGTAAATGATACGATAGTGATTTTTTTCAACTTGTTCTTTTTTGTTTTAATTCCGCTTCCCGCGGAATTTATTTATACAGTTTCGTCGTCTGAGTAAACAGAAGTGCTCCGCGCGTGCCCACCCACTCAAGGTGCGCAATCGCTGGCGGTGACACCAGCAGACGGACGGCGTGGTGCGGGCCATCGCCATAGCAACTGGGACGACAGGCGGTGGCNNNCCGCCCGCCACCGCCACCGCGCCCGCGGCGCTACGCCGCGCGTGTATACTCCGCGCCACACAGCGAGACGTCCGAAACATCGACCGCTACCAACCTAGCCGCGATCACCCGTGGCCGGCAGTTTTCGTCGCAACGCCCACGTGTCCCTAGGGATAATAATTCAAATTGATTCGCTATCGAACCATTCGATTATTATCGTGGTGTGACAATATATTGACCGTTGCCAACCCACCGCAATTGCCGTGTTAAAAAAATTATTTCGCGAACTTTTGACAAAAGAATATTTATGGTACATCTGCCGAGATTGTTTCTAGGTAACATTTTGTGAAATCTGATTACGAAATATTGACATATTTTCATTTTAACAATATTGAACGATATTGATAGAATACTTTATTTACAGGCTTGATTTGTTTTTCCAGTAAATGGAAATTTAATTCCTGTAATCTTCTGACAAAAATAAATATTAACCGAGAACAAAATTTACTGCACAACTCTGAGCGAATTTTTACCTCCACCTCTAGGGGTTCTTTAGTTCCAAACCCTCCCCCATAATATCTACTATGTGCTTCACACTTGTCCGGCAGTTTCCGTTGCAATGGATGCGTGCCTCTGGAAGCGCAAAAATATATTATAATTTATTATAGCTTCTACATCATCACGGAGGGATAAAATAAAACTTATACTGGTAACAATTAGCAATCCGATATAATGACTGTTGAAACACTTTGGAGAATGCTGTGAGAAAAAAGTAAATTACAGGATTAATATCTTCGCGTTTTTGGTAACACAACTTCTTTGCATTTTGTAGAATTAGGATAAATATTAATTTGTATACGTGTGGATTATTCTTATCCAATGATATCGTATTGTCATCAAGTTGCATTTCTTATTAATAAATGATATGTTTATTGCATAAAAGAAGACTGACTTACATTTTGCGGGTAGCCAATCCACTCGTTAGCAGAAATTGCCATAGTCGCGTGTAGGACTTGCATAAAATATTTATAAACGTCTCGTTTGTAAACTTTACGAGATCATTAATTACATACAAAGTGCTGGATTAAAATATCAAGAGCATGAAGCGTTTATTTGAGTCCGAAGGCCCTAATATCATTTTCCTCGTGATAAAGAATTGGAGATGGTGTGAAATACAGCTGTACGGGAGGGAGAATAACGACCTTACTTGAAATTGTTTAAGTTTTGTTCGTTAAAGTCTAAAAGGAGATATACTCAGAGATTATATGAAAGTTAATTTAGATTAAAACGTACGTTTAGAATCAGCTTTATTTCTTTAAATGTTGACGCCAGCGATCTCCACACAAGGACAATGTTTAGTTAGTTCAAAAGAACAAAAGAAATAGTGCTTACCAAAAATTGGTTTCAGTCATATTGATATGAAATAATTTCTAAGAAATTAAATATGGTGTTAATATTTTACTGAAATGAAATATCGCATACATTCATGAATCTCTAAGGGTAGTAAACAATAGAATTAATGACTGTATCTTGAGACAAGTCACGTTGAATCAAGATTGAAATCTCTCTTAGCTTATTTTGTTCAAATAGCCGCCGAAATTCATTTTAAAGATCACGAGAGATTCTGTATATCCCAAAGTAATGAAAGTGTTCATGAATTACGGAGAATATACTTTTCCGCGAAATCCGTCTTGTACCAAGAGTACATATCATCTTGCACTAGATCTTGAGTTGAAGTTGAGGTATCTAATATTTTATTGGTATAATGAAACTCATTTAATTTGCTCTTTTGCAAGGATCTATCCCCATCCACACGTGCTGAGAGGCGAGGAAGGCGAACTGTATCGACAAAGGAAGTTTCTGGCGTTAGTGCTTAAAGTGGAACATCGTTGATATGCTTTGTTGAAATGTGAAAGATATTACTTAGATACTTACTACATGCACAATAACAGTCAACAATCTTCGAGAAATTCAATGAATCAAAATGTGCCCCTGTAACTTTGAGTGAGATTATAATAAATGTACATTTGTCAGATTAAAAATAATTTCCTAATGTACGGAGCGCACTTGCAAGCAATTGTTATAATGTTATCTTACATTTGTCTATATCGCAAGCAAAGTTATCTTATAAAAGATGGATATTTCAAGAATTATTATGACAACTGTTTTGGTGTTGCCATATTTAATAGACGTTGTAAAAGACCGCAACTCATTTCAGTTTTGCGCATCTTTATTATCAATAAAATACTATTTCCTCAGTCCACAAAATTCAGACGAGTTGGTTATTTATCTGATGAAATTCCCTCGATATTAATCGATAATAAGTCAAGGCAATGTTTCAGAGGCCGGACACGTTCCAGTGCTGGAGGTATCTGTCACTGGGATGGGTCTCAACTGCTCAGGATAAGTCTCTAATCAATATACTGAGGTGGTGAGTACTGGGGTAAGAAAACCTACAAGAGATTAGGATTCTCCAACGGCGGCTAAGAATGGAAGTCAGAAACAATCAGGACTTTCCACGTTTGATGTCTGAAGACATCTTGAAGAAACCGCCTGACATGTGACCTGTCCAGGTCAAAGCTATCCAGAGAGCAGTTCGGGTCACTGGGTTTTGGTCCTGTAGACAAATGTAGATAAATTAATGAACCCCTGGCTCTTATACATCAGTGTCGGGATGTTTTATGTAATTGGAATTCATTATTCATTTAAATATTTAATTAATTAATTATTACATTACAACATTACAATGGCATAGCAGCCACAGTATAATTGAATCGTTTGAAATAAAGATTATGCAATGTGATAACTTATTAACTAATCGGAGACAAAGCTTTAATGCTGTACAATACATTGTTTGTATTGTCGTTCTGAACTCAGAAATAAACGAAATGAAGAATCAGTTTATTCGTAACTGACAAATTTACTAATCTAAATGTATCGCGAAGTAAAACATGAAACAAGGAAAGTACGAAAGAGCAATAGTAATTTGAGGTATAAGAAGCAAAAGAAACTAAACGAATTCACAGCAAATCAATAAAGAGTTCATTATTTTTCATTACACATTAAAGGATTTTTTTATCTTAGGAAACCTATTGTGGTTTTTCTATACTACGGCTGAAACATAATGTGTTATTCATTGTTACTGGGCACCTGAACACGCAACTTTAGAAACCCCAATCAATTCCTTAGAGTTGTAGTAGGTACAGTCACTAAATTCGAGAACACCATATGTTGAGATCCAAGGAGTCGATAATCGATCGTATTATACAATTGAATACAAAGTTTGACTAATAGCAGTGAAAGATATCTATCAAATACCATAATCTTTCCCATCGATTTCTATTATAATTAATTAAAAATACGACGTAACCGCAAAAGAACAGTTAATTGTTCGAGAAAAGACGTTGCTACGCGGAGACACGAAACACTTATTCTTTTACCAAATTAATTTCACTTCTCTTCCTCTTTGAACGTGGTCTTAGCTTCCTCCATAAAAGGTCAAAATTAAAAGTACCAAGACAAACAACTGATACAACTTATTTAGTCAGTGTTCACATCATACTTGCTCTAACAAGGTCATAGCCCTTACACAAGGAAATGGAAATGACCTTGGAAATTGCTTCTGGGTAGCTGATAGTAAGGGAAGAGAGAACTTTACTTGCTATTACATCTAATAATTATTCCTCTATGTTAAATAGCCAAACAACGAAAATACATCCTGTACATGTATCGGGTCAAGGAATTCGTCAACATGTAATAAGTCGGTCAGATACCTGAAAATAATTTGAAATCATTTAATTATATTTCTCATAAATAATACTATAAATATATTAACTAGGCAGGCCCCCACAAATATACGCCTTCGTCACTCCCATCCCGACCATATTCGATATTTTTATGTATCTTCTTCCAACATTACTCATTTGTTCAGTTTTGATAACAGATATCTCAAGAATTTTCCACTTTCCCTCCGATAGGAAAGAAAATACTGAAATTGATTCAAAAGTCGTGATGATTCCGGAAACAAAACACACCGACATCAAAGAAAACAACATAAATCTTAAACAAGATTCCAGGTTTCAAAGAAGGATTCGTAAATATCCCTTGAAGTACGGAATTCGAATTCGGACGTTGTTTCGGGTTTTGTGCCCCAAAAGTTGTCTGGACACGAAAAGGTCCCGTATTTTGCTTCGTCCTGTTTTTCACTAATGGATGCTAAATAATAACGAGAAAAATACTGAATATAGTTTTCTACTTAAGATCATGCGAAAAAACAAAGGGCTTTCTAGTACCCTCCTACACCCATACCTAGACCATAGGTACAGATACATTCTAACGACTCCAAACACAGTTCTGAAATAAAAATTGACTTTTCACTTATACCACTAAAAGGGTTCAACGTTGCAAAATAGTTTCGATATTTAAAATGAAAGCAGATAAAATTGGTTGTGAGTCTGTATGTATATTTTTGCTATTTCCAATAGCTTTTGTTATTTGCAAAAGAAAATCGAAAATTTTCAACAACAAAAAAGCGCTTTATGGACTCACGTTTTTCGATAAACTCGGCCTTCTAGCACCTTCTAGTCCATAGTTTTACAGTAATATCCTAAAAGAAGTGGTTATACAGAATTAAGTTTATTTTAAAATGAGTTATTGTTTTATCTTCAAGTGATCGAAAGTAATATAATTTGACATGACAGTTTCAATTTTTTGTATGTCCTAATCACAAAAGCAATGTTTTGGGAGTATTACAGCATCGTTTCCTGAATTTTACATCCAAATATCAGAAAATTACCGGTTAGATCCCAAGGATATTGCCCCCGTCGATTAACGTTGTAACAAAAATACCAAGTAAAAGAGAATATCTCAATATTTGACGCGTGACGTTTATGATCGATTCCTATAAATTATGAGTAATCGTTTTTATACCAGAAGGGCACCAGAATCTCGCGCAACACACACATGGTGGACCAAGGGATTTGATTTCCGATTTCCCTTGTCTTAGGGACATTGTCTTCTGGACAGAAGACAATCCATGTAGATAGGGGATAGAAGAGAGACGTAGCTAAAAGTGTACAAAGTGATGGCAGTACCAGTTTCTCTGTACGGGAGTGAGTCATTGGTAATGTCGAGAAAAAAAGCTACAATCTACAAATTTTCGTAATTAAAAATGTCTTAACACTGTAAAGGTAGTAGACTTGTAAACCAGATTAAAAACCAAAATATTGAAAAGACCTCAACATTTTCTCCATTCTGGACAAAATAAAGAAGAAACTTTCAGCGTGGACATAATATCTACGAAGGATGGAAGATGGAGTCACAAAAGTGGCTTACCTTTACCGACCACCTGGAAAAAGAGATCTGACGACCAAGGCAACGATGGAGTGAAGCCGGAACAGAAGGAAATCATGTGTTCCATTAGGTTAGAAAACATGCGATCCTTTTACATGAAAGAATCTTTCGAAGAGAAAATGAGCTTTATAATGAATATGATGATCTTAGCAAGCACATGTTTATTCTGGTAGGAACGAAATAATGAAGTCGGTAGAAATGAGTAGAAAATGAAAAACCTGGGCGTAAGACCGGATTGGATCGTTGATTTTGAGCGCACGGTTCCAATGTAGCTGTGGTGCTGTTCTAGGATATTGGGGTGTCACGCCACGGTCGGAATGCCTGTTTAGCGTTTCTGCGGCAACCATAGTGTAAGCAATGAAGATTAACCTATAGCATTTAGTCAAAATTACAGTGAACAGAGACGCGAACATCCTGATTGAACCTCCTGATTCCCAGACTCCTGGGGCGCTGTTCGGGGGTGCATACGGGCGTTGGCTCAGCAAAACGAGCTATCCCAGAGGGAGTGCTCTCGGGGCCTATGGCCCCTAAAAATATAAAAAAGTATTAACCTGGAAAAAGAGGTGGTGGGAAAAGAGGGATGAACCACTCGAATCTGATCAGGAGACTGATACAAGTTAGATGAAAGATACTGAAATATTCCAATAAATTGTGAAATCGATGTTGTTTCTGCAGTATCGTGGAATGAGACTGGTTCATAGATGTTCATAAATTGGGAATATGTGAATGAGTGAGTGGTGTGGCTGTATCAGTGAAATATACGGGAACAAAATTGACACCGGCCTTTATTTGTATTTTTTCTTCTTCTGATTTGGATTGTGCACTGTTGGTAGCGCCGCCCCCGTTCAATTTCGCCCCTGCCGGCGCAATGCCGGATCGTGGAGGTAGAGGGAGCGAGCGACTCGCCACGCTTATCGGCTGCCCTCTTTTTTCCTGCCGCGTTTCCCGCGCACGCGTTATCAGACGCCACCTCCAGCTGCCGCCCGCCCCGCGCCGCCGCTCCCCGCACACCGCGCCGCGGCCGCGCCGACTTCCGCTCGGCGCAGCGCGTCCGACCTGCGACGCGCTCTGGCGGTCGCTGCTCAAACGGCGGCGCCGGCCGCGGCGGAGGGGAAGGCGGAGGTGGCGGTGGTGGTGGCGGTGACGGCGGCGGCGGCGGAAGGCGTGAGGGAGGAAGAGGACACGCGAATGGTGATGGCGGAGATGGAGAGATGGCGGCAACGGCGGCGGGAGGGTGGTGGGGGCGATGGTGAAGGCCGGGGCCGTGGTGGAGGGACGGGCGGAGGCGCCGGCGTGCTCGGCGGGCCTGCCGGCGAAGGCGTGCTTGCTGGCGACGGAGGCGGCAGCTTCGGAACTCGGAATTCACAGGCGTAGTGAATCTACAGTCCCGAGTCGCCTGTAGATGCTGTATTCCGATCCTTTTGACTTTCGATACGAGAACAAAGGAAGTACAGAAATTGAACACAAAATTGAATTAATATTCACGAAGCCCTTTCATTATTCCAAGCCAGAACTGTTGAGCAACGAAGAACGTCCGGGTTTTTTTTATTTCCTAATAGGCCGTTTATGGCCTTCCGTTTTTAGTTCCGGGTTTAACACCCGTCAAATGCGCTGCCTCTAACAAAAAGTTTCTTATTGTTAGTTTCAATACCTTACTCAAAGTTTTTTAAACTGTGAACAACTTAGAATTAGTGGCCTGAAATTGTTTTAAGTGGTCCTTAATCAAGTCGTTATAATCAGTCATAAGTTGCCATTAACACTCACAACATTTCAAAATGGGAACTACTTTAACAAGTTTAAAATGAAGATCGGAAAAGAAGGGAAAACTTGCAAGATAATTCTGTGACTCGAGATAACTTGTGAACGTATGCCCTGCGTCACAGTTGACACACATAAGAAATTACGTAGGCACGTGGAATGTCTATTCGGTAAAGCGGAGGACAAGAAAGAATTTGACCATCAATGTTTGTTCGAAAACATAACAGTATCCGATTCTTTAGCTTATAATAAAGTTTGTCGTAATCATAATCATGGCAAGTGTGATTAAAACGAGAAAAATATCAAACCTTCGAACCAGTCAGTAGAAAAACCGAAATTTTGTAAAATATTAAAGAAAAAGATTCGTACGTACCTTCTACTTCTCTAGTTCTTTCTTTATAGTACTCATACATCTACAGAAACCAGTATCAGCAATTTAATATCACTCATTTAAAAAACACACCAACATTGGTACAATAATTATTTCATGATGCATCACGCAAGTGAGAATCATTGTTTAATTTTGGTTTATGGTGAGAATTTTATGTTCCTCATGAATAGACATCCTTCTGTGTTCTCCTTCGGGCAATATTAAGTGTATTTTCTGACACATGTGATGCGGAAGTTCGGATGTCTAAACAGTGGAAAAGGGAAAGTTTCGGAAAAAAAGTCTCTTTTTGTCGAATAATGTGCTGGAAAATGAAAGAAGAAATGCAGAATGCGAAAACAATGTAAGCGCGTGGACTCCGCGCATATTCCCATTACTTTCTTATGGTGCTGCGACATGTTGCGCAAGTCGGTTGATCTGAGTTTTTCTGAACCGATTGCACATCGGAGGAACAACGAACACAGGCACAGGAATATACACGGTACATGGATGGGTGAAACAATAAGTGACTCTCCCAGTGCAATTAGAATAACGTACGGAGAGATAAGTATTAAGTAGTAGTAAATATCAAGTAATAATAGTAATATAGATAGATATCAATAATAATAATAATAATAATAATAATAATAATAATAATAATAAGTATAAGTATTAAGTAGAATTAAATGTCGAACGAAACATTAAGATATGGGGCTCCCAACATGAACATGAAGTTACAGCACTTAAAATACATGTGCTTATTTTGTGATAACGAATTGTCTGCTTTGAATTACGTATCACCTTATTTTCAATTTAGAGAAAAATTAATGTCTTCTTTCACTCTTCACAATACCTCCCATCTTCCCTAGATTATCAATTAAAATTTTCGACTGAGTTTTATTCATATTCGTGAGGTATGACTTGCGAGTTAGTCACGGATGGATAGTAAATTGTACAGATTAAAAATGTCAGATTAAAAATGTATAAAGTCGTAAAACAACGGGTGAAAGTGATATTACTAGAAAGGAATAAAAAGTATAGATTGGATGCACTATGGTGACAGTGCATGTCTCTTCTTGGTAACATTTCCTATTCATAACTACATGTTGTAAACGTTTTGAACGTGTCACTCTCCCAAAATGATTGAAGTTTTTATGCAAAATATGCTTGTTCATACAGTTTCTTCACTCGTTTCCCACCACAGTACCCAATTTACAATCGCGAGAGCTCCTACAAAAAAATTTAACAAATAAATAATTTAGAACAGAAGAAGAGTGATGTAAATTAGAATCAACTTTCGAGAAATGATGTATGCATTTTTCATTTTCTTCAAAGTATTAAAAATATAAGCGTATGAAGTGGTACAAGTCTGATGTGTATATTTATTCCTAAAATGGCCTCGATGAAATAAATGCATTCTGAGAGTAAGTTGGACAGCAAAACATTCCTATGTAATATTTTGTCACCATTGTGTCAACGTTTATCAACAGATGCGCCGGCAGCTGAGTTATCATTAGTTTCAGATCTCAAGAAATGAATCTAAAATCATCCAACCACTTTATTCATTATATCGTTAAGGCAGCAGTGGGGTTTATGGCATAACTAATTTCGTACCCTTATACGCCTTAACCAAATGTTCCCCAGCCTCCTTGTTCATCGGTGACGAAATATTTCTCAGAGAAGCGAGGTACAAAAGAGTAGTTGCAGCAAGACACCGAAAAAATTTTGAACTTTTGCAATTTTCGAAAAATCAGTGTTTTCAACGAAAATCAGATTTGCACCATTCTCATAAACATCCTTCATATTATATAACAACAAAATGTAATCAATGTTCTAGGCGCTTCATATAAAGAATCCCTCAAAATTAAAATATCGGTTTCAAATAAAGGGGCTGCGACATCAGACAGATCGATTGGGGAATATCAAATTTGGATACAATCGGCTAAACGTTTTAGTCACTAGCGTTGTTCACAGAAGGACGGACAGACATTTTACCGTCATTCGATTTTCCGGTATCACGAACCCACAAAACAAGAATTCTGGCTACAACACGTAATATAAGTTCTTTTTCTAAATTTAGTAACTGGATTTATCCGCTTTTTCCTTACCAGGGCCCTGTAATAAAAGATTTCTGCTGAAAATCCGTTTTATTTATTTACGTCAAAAACAGCTAAAAACTGTGTGTGACGTGCTATGGGGAGAAGTTAATTTGAAGTTACATTTATGTCCAGAAGCAAAACAAGGGGCCATCTCAGCATTTGCTCAAGGATCAGGGAAACTGGACGAAAACCTCATCGAGATGGGGGTTTTCGCGCAGCATTCCATAACTTCCTTCCTACTGCGTAGCGAGAAAGTAAAAAGCAACTCTTCGCCAGCTTCAGAACTCATTCATCTCGAAACTCTGTTACCATCCTGTGATTCTTCACACTTTCAGTGTTGAATGGCCTTGATTGCATACGCACACAAAGCGCCATCAGCCCTATTATGAACCGCCTGAGCACGGGTGCCACTGACTGAAGTCCAGGGGGTGGGACAGACCCCCCCCCCCAAATATTCAAGTACAGTTCGATCAGTAATATTATTCTACTTTCATTTTGTTACTATTAACATAAACGACGCATTAACAAAATTAAATCTACTCATCACCATGTTTAGGGGTAGTCGTAGTTGACACACTCTATAAGATCAGAGTTTTAATTCCCTTCGAAGACTGAAAATGTTTTCAAGAATCAAGCACGACACATTGCAGAAACGACTGAATAATATCGTGAATGCCACACATATCAAGATTTGCTGGACTTGCACCCAGTCAGCACCCAGCGACCAGTCCAGCCAGGGACCAGTTAGCAATATAATATGTGTAATATGTGATTCATGTTAAGATAATTTAGTATTGTTAATGTCCATAAAATCGTGACTATTTTTTGTGTTGAATAGTTCGCAAAGTTAATTACTACAGAATATTATTGAATTTATAAAGTGCTGTGCAATAATTTGAGCTTTTTAAAAAATCTAAAGCGCATCGCGTAATTAAAAAATAGTAAAACATTGTGGCTTACACTAAAATTCCGTACGGGAACTAGTATTTAAACATTTCCTTTGATGTCCTCTTCCCCAACCAAATTTTACTAGGCTGAGTCACCAACGGTCGGAGCTGAAAGTTTCGCGGGTTACTGCGAGTGGAAGCTTCCATGAGCACGTTCCCTCCCACCTCGCCAGGGCCCTCCCTGCGGCGAGGCGCGGCGTGGCGCGGCGAGGCGTGGCGGGGTGCGGTGGGGCGAGGCCTACCGTGGATTGTCATCGCTCCTCAGCCCTGTCTGTGGCGGTACCTGTCGCGGGCGCGGGCGTAGTGGCCAGGGGCGGCGCTAGCGTCATCGTCCCACTCCTGACGTCAGGCACTACGTACGCTCTTCATGAATAGGGCCCGACTGACGCGACGCTGGCGCTTCCTAGCCCAAGAAACGACGGACAAAGGCCGGTAGTGGCGCGATATTGCTTCATACCATTCCTATCGTGTTTTTTTTTAACAATGTGATTTGTTTTCTCCGTGATCAATAACGTTTTTTGAGCCAACCACTAACGTGGATATCTTGTGTCCACATCAACAATTGGCTAAAAAGTGTTATTTAACTTAGGAAAAACAATGACAAATCACATTCTTTCAAAAAACCAGACCATAATCATTCATATTCCTTCATATTTCCACGATACAAAAGTCAAATTTAGAGTTATATTAACTAATGGTTTACAACCGATATTATTGATCGAATAGATTTGCACAACTATGTTATTAGTGTTCCTTATTTTTAAAATATTGTGAAAGAGATACAACAAAAGCTTTTAATTAATACAATAATGTACAAAACCTAATTTGAAGTTAACTGAAGTAACTTCATCTATGTTAACTATTATTCCATATGTACATCCTAAATTGTAATATTTGTGGTGTCCAAAGCAAAGTTAAATGAGTTTTATTTATTATTTTCTTTATTTTCTCAAAGTACATTACACAAATCGAAGAGGAAATGCTTTTTAACTAAATGAAATATTTTAGTTTCCCTTGAATTCTGTCTAAAAAATAAATTTAAATCATGTTGACGAAATACTTAACGAAATTTTTTTGCTTGGTTCATAGTTTTGTTGGTTTTTACCTGATCTTGCTTCTTGCTTACCTGAGAATGCTCCAAGGTTCAAATTTCAATCTGACACATTTGGAATTGGATACGTCATCTGTATTAAGTACGAGAAGATGGCATTAATGTTACGTGAAGTCCGACAGAGACAGACAATGAACATCTATGCTTGAAGATGTGTTCCCTTGAGTACACACACGCGTCTGTGTGTTTTGGTTGGTTCCGTCTTATGACAGAGTAAATATACTCTCCCAAGGATTTTGCCATTGGCGTAACTGGACGACTTCACGACTATTTTGATTTCGGTATCGAACGCATGGACACGGCGAACTTGTTGGTGCTGCTATTGCATCTCAAAGCAAATTATGTGTGTACATTTATGACTTTTTACATGTTTGAGTAATATAATTTCTTTAGATATATTCCACCAGGGATGTTTTACAAAATAATTTATTCCTGATTGAATTCCCAAAGATATATTGGAGTATCGGCAATATTTCCATTTAATTCTACAACATTTCTTCCAAATATATGGGAGAGTTACTTTTCCCAATCAAATTAGCGTCTGAAACAATCTTGTACACAGAAATTATTTTGGGATTTTGCGATACATTATTTTGTACATAAAAAAGGATTCCCAACGGATCCTATAATTTTATAAGATGCTACAAAATTTACCATATTTAAAAATTATGCGGTAAATAATTGGATAGATTGGTACGGTGTAATTTTCCGCATCCTTAACCAGGCAACAGTTGAAAGTATAAAAGGCATTACTTATCAAAGAAATGTAGCGGTGTAGTTCTCACACAGACATCAATGTCTGGAATCTCTTCAAAGAACAATGACGAATTGAACTGAAAAACTGACGAGACGCAACTGTTCCAGGACAAGTTGTTGCTCCGTGTTGCGCAGTCATCGGAGCTATTTTGGCATGTGCATTGCCGCTCTCGTGGCTCTCTTCCACGAAATTTCTGGAAACGACGCAGGGACAGGAATATCTCGCCCAGTCAAATACGTTGCGATAAACCGACATTTAATCAAATAATTCATATCCGTTATCAAGACCAACACACAGCTGCGTTATATTTGATGCTTTTTACCTCTTGAACTTGTCAGAGCACCCATCGCCAAGTAATCGATCAGTACGTGTTTGGTGGTGGTTGCGGAACATTCTACTAGCGGAGAGGAAAACCAGTACTGAGTTTATGAAACAGAATAATGTCACGTACCGCCGTCAGGAAATTGAAAAGCGGGATACATCCCGCACGTGTTCGAGTTTTTACAAAGCCTTGCTACTCGCTAAACCGGCAACATTGCACCTGTTGAACCGGAAATAAGCGGAATGGCTAAAAATAGAATGCAACAGACATACTTCACAAGGTCTTGCGTTTGTGGTAACACCACGTAGGAAAATATCTCATCAAAAATTAATGAATACGTCCCTTTATAAATAATCCTAGGCACAGTAGTCGGGATGAAGCGAGAAACTAGTATAATATAACTGTTGTTGCGACGTGGATGACAACTTGGAACCGGGACTACAGGAATAATACTCGCTTACTTGTTGCCAAGCGCGTGATTAAAGGACGAACCCACTGTATTTATTCCTTGGAAACTCCCGCCGGCACGCACTCGGACTGCGGCAATAGCGTCTAGAGAAAGTAGTGAAACCGAATGCCTTGTACGGGAACCGAATTGCCCCGTTTATCTGTGTTCCGCGCCGACACAGTACTCTCGCTACAGTAAGACTCCGAAGACCACGTTCTCCTCGCAGTACACGTGCATATTCGACCAGTCTCGCCACAGTATATACATGACCCTATACGACGCTCTCGTCACAGTACACGCGCTGCTATCGTTATCTCAACGCAGTAAAGCCGTTGCAACGGGCTCTCGCTACAGTAACTGCTCGGCTGAAGCCGGTACGTTCTTGCAGAGCAACACACGTGTACATGCGCTCTCACACATATACAGACTCTCACTCTGGCTCTCTTTCTCGCTTTCTCTCTCACTCACTCACCTTCACACACACATATTCAACCACAAATACTCACGTCCGTCACAAATACTCGCGCGCATACACATACATACAAACATTCACTCAGACTTTCACACACACACACACACACACACGCGCACACACACATTCACATTCAAGCACACACACACACACACACACACACACACACACGCACGCACACGCGCGCGCGCGTTCTCGCGCACACGTCAACGAACGCGGGCGGTTCGGCTGGGTTCGGCGTGGCTCGGCTCCACCGGCGCGCGGCCTCAAAGAGCCGCTGAAGTTGCCCGCCGACCAGTTCGTGCGGTGGGAAACACCTGGGCGAGTTTTCGGCCAATAGCGAAGAGCGTCGCGATATCTCGAACCGCACTGAGCGTCGCGACGCCGCCGACGCCACCGCTGCCGTTGCGCGCGCCGCCAAACCGCCCGCATCCCGTTAACGCATATGCAGCTTCAGCTACCGCACAAAGAGGAACTATGGCAACAATGCTTCATAAAAAAAAAGAGCCAGCGGCGTGCGGGAGGAGGCAGCGAAGGAGTAGAGAATCTCTTTTATTCCTACTTCCTTCCCTCCCCGCGGCAATGAGAGCGACGTGCATTAAGAAAACCTGTTGTTGCGTAGTTCCGGAAGGCGGTCTTTGTTTGCAGGTAGTGCAGTTTAATTGCGAAAGCATCCGTTTTCTATTTTTGCATCGTCTTGGCGCGCACTGTCGCCAACCACGAAATAGTACGTTAGGGCGACTTCCGCCCGTGAGCGCCGACCCCAGTTGCGCACGGGAAGACGCGGGGCGGACGGACAGAACTGGAGCGATGATGCGAAACACCGCTGCAGCCACGTTATGAAGTGAATCACGGTTTTATTTTAGACTCCCCGCTGTAGGCTGTAGGCCACGCTCTTGTCGCCTCCTCTGCTCTTCCTTCTCGTCCTATCTCTCCTCTCAGCCGGCCGCTCCCTCTTGTTCACGCTCTCCGGGAAAGGAAGGAGGAGGAGGAGGAGAGATGACGCTGCGGAACGCATAAAAACCGGAGGACGAGGCCTCCATGGGGACCGTCTCCAAAGTCTACACAAACGCGGCGCGGCTTTTTTTCCCTGTGGGTGTGTTTTACATCTGCACGTGAGCGGCGTGTGCGCGTCTCCAGCCTCTCCAGATGCACCCTTTGCTATTTCCAACCTGTCTTCGCCCCACTGGCCTCCATACGCGAGGACGTGAACTTACGCGGAAAGTACACTACTGGATGGAC
Source organism: Gryllus bimaculatus (assembly GCA_017312745.1). Lineage (NCBI taxonomy): Eukaryota > Metazoa > Arthropoda > Insecta > Orthoptera > Gryllidae > Gryllus > Gryllus bimaculatus. Next base: position 1,930,843 of record BOPP01000056.1, read on the forward strand.
GCTGCTCAAACTAAGGTTTTCGGCGTCTGGCTTTTCTTTTCTTTTTCCTTTCTTTGAGAAGATTCTCTTCTTGTTCGTATGCTTATTTTGTCTTTCTAAGTTCCAAGACTATACAAAAAAAATTGTTTCTATTCTTAGGAATTGAATTAATTTCGTATAAAAGAACGAAGTTCTTTAGTTTCAGTATTTTTTGTAAGTTAAAGTTTAATCTCTGAAATCTCCCTAGCCTTTATCTTTAACACTAAATCCATTAGACTAAGACTTCATTTAGAATGAAAGTAGCTTTAGTAGGTATATGAAAAAACTAAGATGGAGGAACTACATCACCACAATCAAATTTAAGATAAAAAACAATGACAACAGAGAAATTTCGAGGATGGGGAGTGTACAAATGTGGTAATATAATTGCTAGGTCCACGAAATTCATGTACCGCAATCAATTTTCTAATTAGAAAGTGTTCACTTGTATTTTCAAATTATTAATTTATCGTATTTTTATTCCAATATTGTTTTTAGGCTTCATATAGTTTTTGATCTAGTATGTATATTGATGACGGTTAAATTAAAAATTTGCCGACTTGTTATCTAAAATAGGTGGATTAAGTCCAAAGGAACAGCTTCTATCTTTAGCCGTGAGATTTTCACTTGTGTGTGTAAATGAGATGTACGATTATGAATGTGATTACGAATTGGCCCTTCCTCCCAAGAGCATTTGATAAGTAACGTTTTGTGACACCATTCATCTTAATATACAAAAGGGATATATTTATATAGTATATGTGGTGGTATAGGCGTATATGGTGTTTATTCCACAAATTTTGTGTCATCACAACGATTGCTCCCATACTTATCACGAACACTTTGAGTAAGTGAATATTTCGAGTTTTCGAACGCGCGATCCTTTGGTCATGAGTCCCGTGAACGTAGTTGTTACAGCCGCGAGCGGGCGTCATTCCTCCCCCCCCCCGCCCCTGCAATGTGAGATCCGGCGCTGACCCACACACCGGATTGCGCGCCTTCCGCTTTCAGGTGAGATCTCCAGCGGGCACACAACACCACAACGGGACAAACCTTTAAGCTTCCGTACGGCTTCTCGCTACGTGTGATAGTCTGGAGTGCATGTAAATGTAAGTGGGTGGGTGGGTATAAGGGGAGGACTGGACAAGGATGAGCAAGGAAAGAACGCAGGCGGTCCGCGGGCCATTTGCTAGGGAACTGCTCCAGCATTCGCCCAATATTCATTTGAGAAACCATGGAAATGCACTGATCAGAGCAGACGGACCCAAGAATTCTCCTCTAAACAGCATATTTCAACCTAGTAAAAGCTGTCACCGTCGGAACTCGCAACCCAGAACTTCAAGGTCAATGACACGTTGGAGCATACAACACGGCAGAGGGTTCACCACCCCTAAATTTGGTTACGTCTCGAAATTTGTATCGCTGCAAATATTTCGGGGCATTGTTGCTAGGCGTTACTGGGCAAGGTGTGGTGAGGAGGAGCGGAATAGGACGTGTGTGTGTGTGGGGGGGGGGGGGGGGGGGGGGGTGCAGAGCGAGGTGGGCAGAGTGGGCGGGGCTGCTTAATAGTTAATTGTGATACATACTACTCTGGCAATAGCTCCGAGTACGAACTAGGTTTTGATACACATGATGGAGAATGATACATTGCATATTGAAACAAGGAAAATATAAAAAATGTATGTTAATTGCATTCTCGAAAAAAATCTAATATTTCACTAATATTTTTCAATAAAAGTAGAATTATAATTAATGTTCTTGTTAATGCAGCTCTCCACGTTTTGTGCTTAAGTAGGTACTATAAAAACCTAATTGACTATAAAGTGATTTTGTACGTTCTTGAGTTATTGCTCCACGTCCTCCGGTTTTCATAGCTTTCCCGATCTAAAAGGATTAAGGAAGTGTTACGACCAAATGAATAACCGTCCACATCCCCTTCTCCTCTTCAATCGAACACCGAGCTTCACACATTCAGCTCTTCGTTCCGCAATATTGTTTCTAAACAGAGAACTCTATAAAAAGTTTTCTAAAATGTCAGTACCAACCGTCGAAATGTCACGAGAATGAACTTTCTCATGGCTTCCTGCCATCTATCTTCTCTTTTTCTTTGTTGTTTAATTATATAGTGCACTAATCTTTTCCCCATAATAATTGTAGACAGGGAACATTTCACTGATTCATATAATGCATAAACTAGCTGTACCAAATCAGCCTGTATTTATTTTTATTGGAAAAAAATATTTGTAATCATTGGACTCTTAGTTTCCACATCACTCACTATTTCAGCACTAAGATAATAGTTTATTCAATAAGTTAATCTAAAATTAACTGAATTTCCATTTGAATTATCGATTGGAGGTCATTGTATCTTCTTTGTATCCTACAGAATAAGAAGAGAAGTACAATACAAGGGGTTATCTCTTGCTCGCCTGCTACTTTGTTCCACCGATTTGGCAATCGTTCAAATAATATGATCATTTCAAGAGGGTTATGATCGTCATAAAAAAGAGCTTCTGTGCCGGGCGCAGGCTGGTTCGTATTATCGTTTAATCATTCTGCTTGTAGGATGATATTTACTGGTTTTGACTAATCGAAAAATAGTGCTCAACGAATCTCGAGTTTTTCTCAAAGGACCTTAGCACATATGAGTGAGTCATCTAGCAGACGCTCACAGTAATAAAATATTTCTACGAAGCCCTTGAATATTTGATTGGAAACGATTTAAGTAAATGTGCCAGATAAACTGATGAAACGGAACAGCACAAAGCACTCGAAGAAATAACAGCAATAGCAGAAAAGCTCTGGTCCATATCCAAAGCAACTGATATGCAAATAACGTACAACCGAAACAAGAATAGTACAGCGCAAACTGATTGCACTTGCCACATTCTGGTTGTAACTGTGATCCTTCGGCGAGCATGTTAAGGTTTAATCTAAATTAGACAAGAGATGTGGTTTCAAAAGATATCCCTGGCATAGCACTTCTTTTCTGCATCTAATTACTTTCCACATTTACCTCAATCATCGTCAAGTTTATACAAAGGCAACTGGGATGCAATCGTAAGTACCCCGATACCTGTCCACATTCCGAAATATCGATGGAGCTTAATTTCGAACCGATTTCAAATGACTCACAGAGGAGGGAAAGAAGATTCTTCCTTGGATTTAGAAAAAGGTTTCGAATCGAAAAATGTTAGTATTCACTCCACTACCAAATTTTCATTATTCTATTGAATTTTTAAAAATGTTCATTTATTGAACATTTTTATCATATCTTTTCATTTAGTTGCAGTTTTAATTTTTATAATTTACATTCTTAATTTTCTGGAATGATCATGCTTTTGAATATCTACTTGTCACACTATCACAAATATGCCTTATGGGGATAATAATAATGTTAAAGCTGATTATTGCTTGAAAATTTATCAAGATTTTTTACCTTGTGGTTTTGTTCATTCGTTCCGTTAGTAAGAATATAATATATCGAATTATGATGCAATTTTATGGAGGTGCTAGCCAACTAGAATTGCATTCTAGGGAGTTGAATTGTACATTTGAATTTCAGTCAGCTGAATCGTTTGTTTTTTGTTTTTTTCGAAGAGAAGAAATGCAATCGCCGTTAGTAATATTACGTTCATAATGTAATATATGTAATATTATTTTCATTAAAATCAAATTGAGAAAATTTAGTTCAAAGTTAAGTGATTATAGAAAATCTATGGAAGCCATTTTCTTTCCATCACTAGAACGTAGCAACTGTTAGAGCAAATTGAATATCATTTGTACATGAAGTTATATGGGCTTTGCGTGCTCTTTACTCAAAAATTGCCAAAACTGCACTTACACCTTTTGTGTTGTGAACTCCTCAGTTTTCATTACTTCCTACAATTTTTTTAAAAAATTTCCTGGAAACATTCTTGGAAATTTTTGGAAATTGTCTCATGTAATATTAATGAATACACAAACACAAGAGAAATAATCATAACAGCGATCATTCTAACGGACAAAAAAATAAAATTCAAAAGGGTCACACATTTGAATTCAATGCGGATGGTATCGAAGCAGTGCAGGGTTTTATAGTATAGTTCCACTGGAAAATGATGACATTTACACAATTTTCTTATTTACGTACTATATAAATAATTTACAAGGGTGCTATCACATCTTTCTAATCCTCGTCCCATTTCAGTGCGTATTCCTCTAGGCTCTTTCCCCAATTCCCTTTAATATTTTCACTGCCGACATACCCACACCTCGATTCATTAACACAACCCAATTTGAAGACGACATTTCCCTATTTCTTTCAGATCCTGAACTAAAGTCACTGACTGACTGACTTCAGAGACACCTGCGCCAAATGGAACAATGGACTACCAAATGGAGCATCATGCTCAATCCCACAAAATCGCTCGCAAAACTTTTCACTCTCCGACACCCTTACTACCCTCATTCATTCCTGCTAAATAACTTTCCCATTCCTTGGTCTCCATTCAATTCATCAGTCAAATACCCTGGTCTTTACAAAGACACAAAACTAACCTGGAAAGATCACATAGAAACCAAAGTGAAGCAGGCCCATCAGAAACGTCATCAACTTCGCCACATTATAAACCGTTAAAGTAGTCTCAGCCCCGACAATACGGTGATTCTATACAAATCCATTCTCCGACCACTCCTCCTTTACGCATGCCCGATCTGGCGTCAGTGAGCAACATCCCACATAAACAAAATCCAAAATAAACAATCTCCCAAAATAGAATCCTCCGCATTGCAACGAAAGCCCCGTGGTTTGTCAAAAACGCAACCCTCCATTCCGATTTCAACTTAATACCAATAAAAGAGCAAATAATTCACACATCCCACAATTTTTTCTTCCATCTACCTAATATAACCGGTCCGTACTTTTACAACATGAGCATATATAACCCTCTCTTCCTGACACTAAAAAACAGATATCCCCTTCTTTCATTCTTAAATACATTTTATACCTTTCAATATAAATAAATAACTTTAGCACTTAATATCATCTCCCAGTGATTTCGGCCAATGCTCGATGAGTTTCCCCACTCTTATTTTTTAAGCTTAGAATAAGACACCAATCACCTGTAGAGCCCAAAGACTGAACGATGTAAATTTGGACAAAAATAAATGAATTGAAAAAAAGCTTCGTACTACAGGTTTGAACCTGAAGTACACCTGAACAGGTAAGCGGAAAGACCAATAGGAGCTTGTGTGTGCAACTCACTTCTCTCACTTCTGTGGGAGTTCAGAACGCCATTCCAAGTATCTTAAATAAATAAAAAAATAAAGTAATTTTCGTTTTTGTCAGCGCTCGTTTCTGGTGGCAGTTAAACACCCCAGTTGGTCCTATGCATCCTATGCATTGAAGTACAGATCTGCATTGGGTTTGGAACGTGTTAACAGAAGTCGCTATGACAGTCGAACAGGTTGAAACCTACTCGCCTGCGATGAATGTTCTCTCTAAGCTATCGTAGAGTTTTAAACTGTTTGTTTGTTTTTTTTTCATTGGAGCACCAAGCAAGCGCCAAACGTCTATCCATGTTAGATGACTGGTGTTGCACACAAAATGAAAGGGGTGAAGGTGACGAGGGAACCAAAAACAATAATTTTTGCATTTTAATAATGTGAATCCTTTGAAACGCAGATCAATCATCAATATTGTCTGTTACATCACATTCGCAAATAATTAATATTCACCAAAATTAAACAGGCACATTAGCTACAATAGCTACAAAGAACTCACATGAAATATTGTTTTAATATACCAAAACCCACGTTCATCTTTTTGAAGTAGTTAAAGCAAATAAGTTGATAGTTCAATGACAGATTATCGATTGATGCAGAATGTATATAATTTACAATTCTTCATTTTACTATACGTTGACGTGCCAAAAATCGTCCTGCGAATTTAATGAATAAAAAAGTGTTTTTTGTTTGTTCTTGGCGCGTCGGCCCGATACGGGCCATGTCCTCCTAGGACGATCGGCCTCGTGGTCATGGGTTAAGGGGGTACGTGTGGTTAGCACGAAGAGATCCCCAAGTCGTATTCCGATCTTCTCAACCTGAGAAGTGAATTTTCTCATCATTATACAGCAACATTCACTGGGACATTGCAAGGAAAACGCACGCTATAATCTTGTCTGACAAGGAAAAAAGAAAGGTAAATTACATAACTAATTAATTCTATTCATAATTTCATTAATAAATACCGATCAAAATATTATCTATTGAAAAGTACTATCACTTCAAAACTCTTTATAATTCTCAGATACCCCGAATTTCATGAGAACCAGAGCCCTCCAGATTCTTCCAATGCGTTTCAGAAACTTTCCGCACGTTGTTTAGTATTAAGTGTTCCGACAAGGAAATGTTACGACATACAATGACACTAACACACACGGTAGCAAAGCATGTCCTGAAGTTTCACTAAACTATGATGTCACCTCGTAAAATAATGTGTGTGTATATGACGTAATTCCGTCACAGATATTTTCGCCTCAATGTCCAATGACACCGATTGCGACAGCCACCTAGTCGACACACTGTCTCAGATTTCTGCCGCTTACAAAGTTCTATTCCAAATTTTAGTTTCTCAACTCTGCCGTGGACAGATTTAGCATTTCTCGAGATTGTTGGAGTCACTGGAAGGTAAGAAATACAGCGTTTCAATCTGTAGCCAAAGTAATGATCTTCAGGTTGAATAATTCTGGATGAAACATTGAAACATTTACATTTTCTCGATTTTAGTATCTTATCAATCACATACGAGCATAAATTGTTAGCGGGGAAAGGCTTACACAAACATGACAAATTTTGAAAACTCAAAAATAAAAAAAGTTTAAAAGTGAGTCAACACGTCATGACAGTTCTGTTGACACCAATTATAGTGAATCTCTAGAGAATAACATATAACAGAATAACAGTCTCGCCAAGTAAAATAAGGCAAATTCAATTCAAATTCAATTCAATAACAAATTTGGTTTACTACTTTCGATAATCGACAAAAAATGTATTATTTTAGATGTGCAGACAAATATCCAATTACCACGAATTCTATTACACACGCGCACGATTTCTTGAGTGCCCAATTACCTATCCCCACTCCTTTACTAATATAAGTTGAATTCAGAATATAATATAGGAATGACAAAGATCTGATTATCAGAAATGTTCTCTCCTGTGAAGTAGAATATATTTTGCATGAAAAAATGAGCTGCAGATTTAATGTAATATTCCTATCAACAAAATAACAAAATTCCACACTTCCATTGCATCTAGCGACATGGGGGCGCAGGAAGACTTGCTCGGATAATTCATTGAACACTCGCAAATTATTATAGTGAGCCTTTCAAAGTCTTCTGCATTGGAGCACTTTTTTACGGTTATTTTATTCTATTCTGATATATCATTCATCGCATTTACGAAGTCTTAACTCAAACCAATTTCACTATTTTGAATTTGTGGGCCGCGTCTATGAAGCCTTCCTACAGAACTGCCCCTGATGAGCAAAAGCAATTCTTTCAGTGGCATGGCTTCTTCAATCCCTTTCATTTACCATAAATGTTACGAAAAAAACTCACGAGAAACTCTTCCTATAGTGTTAAGCGATACTGAGACAAAAATATATTTTCCTGAAAGTGTTTTTTACTGTGTTCACTATAACAACTTTCAAGCAGCGTCGTAGGTAGAGACTGGGCGGCTATCAGGGACGCAACCCTCAGGGGGGCGCAATGTGCAGACGCGAGGGCACAAGAACACAAAATTAAAACAGGACGATAACTCACATACACAAACTTGCACATGATTACCATAGGCGTCCGCACAGATTAGGAACGGCACCCCTACGTTAATACACAAAATTTATACACCATTCACCCAAAATACACCCTCAATAAAAGAATAAAAAACAAAATTCGTGGCCGTTATTTAAATTTTCGTCACAAATGTGGGCATAGTCACAAATTTGGTCAGTTAATTATAAAAATTAATAAAAAAACGCAGTGGACTCCGGGCGCAATTGTAAATACATTAAGCCAAGATGTATATACCTATACGAATTGTTTTCCTTCCGGTATAATAGTAAGTAAGAACTAAATTTATGCTTAAATGTATTCATAACTTAAATATAAATTAGCCTTTCAAAGTTATTGAGTTGATTCTCTCCCTCGATAATAAGTCTTGGGGGGGGGGGGGGCGCAAAATTCAAATCTTGCCGGGAGCGCTTACGACTACGGCTCTGCTTACAAGAGTTCACTGATTATATCTTCTACTGTGCAATGGTGGCTCGTGCTGAGGTTGCAGGGTAGCACAACCCTCAGATGACCGAAAAATATATCATAATATCTTAGGAATTTATATTTTCCTTTTAATGACATTCAATATTCCAGATATTTCAGCAATATCAATGTATATGAAATCGTTTCGAAACCAAAGAGCGTTCAACTGGCGATCTCTCCGTTGTCTAGAGCCTTCCCAGGTATTGCACCACGCCCTTGGCTGTATTACTGAGTTTACTCCATTTCCTCTTTGGTCCTTTTGAGTTGAATTGAATTGCATTGAATTAGTGCCTTATTTTACGTGGCGAGACTCGGGCCTCCAGGCCCGCCCTTCCGTCTGACCACGCAAATTTCGCTATGCTTCCTTCACCAACTAGCGGAGAAAAGGAGGTACTTCTTGGGCGACGAACAGGCGATTTGAATTTAGCTCAGAGGCGTCATTTAGACTTGAGGATCTTTTACATGCAAGTAAATCTACTAACATGGGACAGCTGGCTTTACTTCCCCTCCGAAGGAAGGCGTACGAAGGATTTTTTTCGCCCTTAAAAATCCACGTCGTCGATCGGGTTTGAAACCGCCAGCTTGGGTATAACAGTCCGAAACGCTAACCATTACAACATCGGGCAAACGCTAACCATTACAACCAGACTGGTGACGCTGTCTAGCACTGCGCGCCTACGGAAGGAGTCTCCGGGAAAAGTAATATTCTGTCTTCGTCTGACTCGCTGCGACGTAAATTTATGAATTTCGCTTGTTATTGAAAGTGCACAAGTTCAGTCAATTATTGAGGATATTCAATGCACTGTTTAACATATTTGGAGAATTTGTTTTCATTTGATATTAGGTTTGTTGATTCAAAACGTACATTTGATGAGCTCTTTGTGTAAAGGTGGCGTCCTGAATGTCTCTTAGTGTCTTGCGGAAACCAGTACGCCAGCAGCTGGCCAGTAGTTTGTGAAGTTTCGGGTGAATACGAATGGGTGTCGAAGATCTGTTTTATCTTCTGTAGTATCTATAATAATAATAATAATAATAATAATAATAATAATAATAATAATAATAATAATAATAATAATAATAAATATATTTTCTCTCCGATATTTTCTCTCCACTTGTATTCTATTCTGGAGAGATCAACGTGTGAAATTATAGGGATCAGCCTTTCGGCTGCTACCCTTGATAAAGACAAGGTTATTAGCCATGAATATCAATTTGTTTTGGGACAGAAAGAGAGACAGAGTGAGCCGGAAAGAGACGAAACGAAACGTAGAGTGAAGGAGAGCGACGGAGAGATGCAGAGAGTGGCGGAGACAGACACAGGGAAAGAGATGACGTCCATAAGAGAGAAAGAGTGAGAGAGGGACAGAAAGAGACAGAGACAGACAGGCAGACAGAGAGAGAAAGAGAGACAAACAGAAACAGAGACAGTCTGAGAGAGACAGAGAGTCAGGTAGAGACGGAGACAGACAGAGGCAGATAGAGGCAGAGTCAGACCTAAGCAAACAGACAAACAGGCAGAGGGAGAGAGGCAGACAGAGACACAAAGAGACATATAGAGTCAGAAGAGACACAGAGAGAGAAGCAGAGCCGCAAAGAGAGAAAAAACAGAGAGACTGCGACAGAGGCAGAGAGAGATGTAGACAGATGTAGTCAAGAGACAGCCAGAGAGAGACAAGAGACAGAGGGACAGAGGGACAGGGACAGAGAGTGGTAGAAACAGAGACAGGCATACAGACAGAGAAAGACAGAGAGAGGTAGAGACAGACAGATTGAGTCAGGGACAGAGAAACGGAGAGAGAGGGGAGAGAGACGGATATAGAGACGGAGAGGGAGAGCGACGGAGAGAGAGAAAGGCGGAGAGAGAAACGGAGAGACGGAGAGTGAGAGACAGAGACGGAGAGAAGGATTGAATATGAAAAAACGGGCAAAGCCGGTTTTGTTAGTTGCCATATATACCAAGGTAGTGAAAATTTCGAAATAAGAGTTTTATTTGTGTGAAACGTGTCGAAGCAGTAGTGCTTGTTGCAATGTGCTGGAGTCGAACTTATTGCCGAGAAGAAATCAAAGCCAGAACCACCTGCGCGGGAAGTCTATATACCTTACACGGACACAACGCATAAAATTATGCAAGTAATGTTTCAATAAAGACTTTTATTTAAACTTAGTTTTAATTAATTTGAATTTCTTACATTTTTATTATATATATTCGTATTTTCAGTGCCGGAACTAGACAATTATGGGCTCGGTGTAATGCTGAAAAGTAGCCTCCCGCCCTTCTCCTAAGAAAATTACAGTTACATTACAAAGTACAGCTAAAAGTGTTTGGAACATATTTTAAATATAGTTTAACAGTTCACAAAAGTTCACAAAGTTCACAAAAAAAGTGTTTGGAACATATTTTAAATATAGTTTTAAGTAAAAGTATTTAGTGTTCAAATAATACAATTTCTACAGTGAGCTTAAAACGATCAAAAATTTTGTTGGGTTTAGTTATTGTTAAATAAAATAACTTGTTAAATACATGAAATAACAAATATGATTTTCAATAGAACCTTTTTTAATGTTGGCGTTATTCGATTGTTATTTCAGTGCTTATCATTTGATTTGTAACTCTCATTATCTGAAACATACTTACTATATTGGAATGAGTTCTACCTTATAAGTAATGACTGCTAACTATTCAAGGTAAGAAATTAATTGAAAATTGTATGAAATATCAGACTTCTATACAGTGACTTTACGATTCCTCGAGTTCTACTTTCAATTTTTCAATTGTTTAGTAATGTTTTCCCAATGAGTCCCGACATCAGGCCCATTGGCTTGGCGATCGCCCCGTTTGCGCATACCTAGCGCCGACACTGCACATTTTGAATTTCGGAAACTACATTTCCGTCATTGGAAGGAGATACAACTTTCAGCCGCCACTATTACCTGGGGCACCAGCCGCCACTGTTATTGTGTATTAGTTGAATGTGGATAAAATAGAAAATGAACTATTATGATGAATAAATGAATTGAAATAACATTAATAATGTGGAATGGGATCAGTGTCTTCAATTCACTGTAACTGAAAGTTCACAGTATCAAGAGACGACAGTATACACTCAAATTTTAAGTTTTGAATTGCAAATTGTGTAGATCTGCTCTCTCAATAGCGCTAAATACATGGATTAATAAGAAGAAATTGTATGAGATAAAATATTAGAAGTTAGTATTATTCTCCAACTCATAATATTTCCCTATCAAGTATTTTTTTCTCAAAACGTATTTGTTTGAATAGTAATCATTATATAGAGAGAATATGTAAATGATTTTCCACACTAAGCCCTAATACCTTCACAGACCTTTTCGAGTTTTTGGTGTCATTGAAAGTCGAAGCCGTATTACTCACCCTAAATGACTAAATGTTTGATGAGCAAGCTTCGCTGTAAACATATTCAAATATCTTCTTAAATTGCTGAATAACGTCAACAGCGTAAATGAAAGCCTCTTCTGGGAACACAACTAGCGTCTATGTAAGCAAAAGCTAGCATTCTGAGCAACATCGTAGGATAAAATGCTTGTAATGAACATTAATAATTAACTAACATAGAGAATTCAGTCTAATCGTTGTTAGTGCTTTAAATTTATTTCTTGTTGTTCGACAATACTGTACTTCAAGAATTTGATTGTATATAAGAACACTGACTTCTTTTTAGAAAGGCCATCCGCAAGATGATTAATTGATAACGGTCCGATATGATTCAATTGGTTTTAATTGAATTAAATTTTAGATTTGAAAGATGAAAATAACTGATTATAATAAGGATCGGAAGGTATAATGGCTCAAAAATGTTTGAATTTATCTTTAGAAAATCTTGGTTTTATAATTGCACAGTCTGCGTTTTTCCTATATTAAATAAGATGGTAGTTGAGGATGTATGTAGTGATAAAAATTACTTGCTAATTCAGCTTTAGTTTCATCTAGTTTTGGAGTTGTTATTTCCCTATGGATTTATTCATTGGCATTGAAAAAGGGATTATTGAGACTAGTTCTTAGAAACTTATTTTGGATTACTTTTATTTGGTTTATAGTGCTTGGAGCTGCGCCTCCCCAAACTGGACATTCGTAAGTTACGGTGGGAAAGGTATTTGACTTGAATAGGAGTGTGGACGTCGACATTCAATTTTCAATAACGAGTGTTGAATTAATATGGGAAAGAATTCGGAAATGTTTATTCTAGTTTTGTTTGCTACTGCATTGATGTGTGGTGTCCGAGAATTCAGAGATACTCTATTGATGAGTACGGTATTCGTTCCTAAAATTTATAGCTCTGTTGGATTTTGTGATCTACATCAGAGGAAATTTTTGCCGCAGATTTTTCAAGTTTGCAATTACGTGGATACCTTACACGAAGTATTGTTTCTTTAAAGCTTTCAAATATCTTCAAATGTTACTATCCATTTCACGATTGAATTACCACGTTTTCCTGCTGCATAGTTCTAATTGTATTAGAACTATTCGATTTAAAATGTATTGTAAGGAAATGGAATTTACCGGTAAGAGAGAAATCTATATAAATGTCATAGTAATCAATCCAAATGGATGCTTTACACACAGGTCGTGAATACAAATATTATGTGTGTCATTTTCCATTTCAAGGAATCACATAGAAAATACTCTTTCATTGACATTAAAAAATTGAAAATTGTAAGAATAGGAATGTGGCTATTTTTAATGAAGTAATACGGATAAAAAGCAAAGGTCTTACATATATCGGGAAGCATGTAGGGGGAACAAGTTATTATTCCTAAGCTCCTCTCAAGGAAAGATTGAAATTTACAACTTTCGAGAAAACAATGTTCAAAATTTCACAAGGTTTAATGAAAAATTGTCACACGTCATATTTGAAAGCGCACATTGCTCACATTTTTTTCTTTTTTTGCCAAAAGTTTTGCTTGACACCACCCACAACCCTTCAAGAACACTTGATTCGGCGATTAATCAAATCATTTGAGAAATCAATCACATCATTTAAGATCGACTGCCTGCTTCTGACGACAATTAGAAAGCGTATCCACTTCTATTTTGAACGTGTGTCGTAACAACTGAAAAAGCCAAGATTCTGAAGAAATATCTAAAAAAAACTTCCAATACAGTCTATTGCATTTACAATTTAAAATTTTGTTTTCATTCAATTTCCTCGGTATAAATGCCAACAGCTTTTTCTCGGTAATGTCAACAACTTACTTAATTGCATAAATTTCTGTTAAACGTCTGTTGCACTTCAATGTTTTTTGTTGTTGTTTTTTTCATTTTGAATTTATTCAGATTCAATTTACTGAAAGCTTCAGTACTATATAGCTTCAGAGATATCTGTAGTTACAAAACTGCCATTTTATAATGAAATAAGTCCTTAGAAGACGACAATGGTCATTAATTTAATTACAAAAATGGAAAGCTTAGCAAAAGAATATTGAAAGTTTATGAAAGCATCCCGTTCCCAACATATTCAGATATAATTTCACCCAATAAAACTTGCTTGAGCATTACAGTAACTTCTGCCATTTGTTCGCTGTAATTAACCCCACTTCAAAACTCAATAGGCGTCGTCCAATTTTATTCGGAACTCGCTTTTGCGTTTTGGTTTTTCCATACCTGTTTGTCTTTCAAGGTCTATCGAAATAACTAATACGAGTTTGTGGTTTTTCGAATTTTCTTGCTCAATGAGTCGCATAATTATGAATACACATCACCTTGAGTGGATCGCTGCTTAAACCGCAGAACTGCACCAACTCAAGAAATATTTAGACGCTATAATAATACGCCATAATAATGAACAAAAGAAATTCAAATGAAATGGAACCGAATCACGAAAAACGAAATACTGCCGTCGTTCATTTTCCTCGCTGTTTGCTGGCACAAAAAACTATAATATAATTTGAATGGTTAATTTATAATATTCTTTTTATACTTACACTCTTCTTAGATCATCGTATGCCGAAAGAGACTTTGGTTTATAGTCGTAAGCAGCGGCAGATCAGGGTGGGGAAAGCATCATGCCCTCCCCCCCCCCCGCCTAGAGATATTGTTTAGTATCATCTACAGTACAAAAATGATATACAATATAATAACAAATATTGCTGTTTGTTTAACAGAAATCTATGTTACCCCCCCCCCATGATCGGCTCCATCCACCCCTGGTCGTAGGGCATTAGTTTGGCAAACCTTTAGTACAAGCGGGGGAATTGAGAGACAAAGAAATTCTGAGAAGAACAACAAGACTGCATTCGTTGCTACCTTCTTCACGATTCTTAGACATTGCCAAGATAGTAAATTAGTTTGTGCGAAATTTCTGGAGTTTGCTCCCTCAAAGTGAGACAGGTAATCTGTGATTAACAAAATATCTTGTTGTGAATCCTCTTATTAAATATAAGCTATTGTGATGTAACAACCCTTTCATTTGCTTGAGCTTTGCAAATTAGTGTTCTTTGAAAGTACTATTATGCGAATGCCTTGTTTATTTGATTGTCTCGCCAATAGGAACACATTCGAGGATGGAAAGTTCTTGCGTTCGCAGTGCAGAGTGAAAGGAAGACAGCCTCGGCGTAGAACCTCCGTGCTTGAGTAGTGAAGGGGAAAGTTGAAGTTCCAGCTCAGTCCCCAGGAGCAGAGGGACGTTCCCTTGACTCTTGCTTTCCGAGCAAAACTCAGCTGCTTCAACATCCGGTTCCACTTCGCATCTGACAATAGACTTCCAGATGTATTCTAGTTAAAATGGAATATTGAATAACAGGCTTCATTGCGAAATTTCTTTACAAAAGAATACCTAGGACAACTGTGTAGATGGATGTATATGTGTGTGAGAAAAGGGCGATGACCTTTGAGACATTGTTACAGTGCCTTTTAAAATAAGATAGGAAGGACATAGTGTCAAATTTCTATATTGATTTGAGTTTTGAAATTACGAATAATGAGAATAATACAAATAATACGAGGAAGTGATTGATACAATTTTAAATCTTTCTCACGAGTAGATGCTTCAAACAGCTGATATCTTAGCTGAAGTAAACTTACTAAAGATATTTGAGGGAAGAAAGGGTGTAATATTTGATTGTGAGAATGGACCTTAAAAAAAATGTTTCGTGATTTGAGTGAATTTACGTGATTTGAAAGCCTACATTTTACACACTATAACTCTTTGAAATTGTTTTTATTTTTTCCAGAATGGCAAGTCACATAACTGTGTTCCATTGATTGGTTGAACGTAGTATACTGCAGAGTGCCACATACATTATTTTTCATCGTACATGTTTAATAATGATGAGCTTCATGCTTTGTAATTTCACATGTTTAACAATAAAGTTTTATTTCATAAAAATGATATTCCTAAACAAGGAAGAACACATTTCGTATTTGCCTTAAAACCGCCTTTCAAAGTTGTTTTCGAAATCGAATATAACGGAAATTCAAGAATGACGGTTTATGCGCTTCGATTAGAAAAACCCACGAAAATACTTTTTGGAAGAAGAGACTGATAATGGCTTAGAATATCCATGTTATATTTGTCTCAAGAGTGAAAATGAATTTCTTGGGCATACGAAAAGAATTCAAATATGATTACAAAATATTGGAAGAGTTTGTATCACAATTATTAGCATTTTTAAGGAGAAATCTATTCGTGGAAACTTGCACCGAATAAAGTTAAAACTAAAATAGAAGAACAACAGCATTTTCATCTTAAAGAGATTTCCAACATGAAACGCCTACCACTATTAGAGAGGAATTCTAACCTCACAAAAATGAACTCCGCGCATCAAACTCAGACGCTATTAAGATCCCAAAAATCCGTCATGGCCTGTTAGATGACACAGCAACACGCAGCGTCGACCATAAAAAGGCCGGAAGCGAATAAAACGTTGAGTTTTTAAATTCCCGCGTCTTTGGCGGGTGTGCGCGGCGCGGCGCGGGAGATTTCGTTGGGGCCCGGGGCCGCGGGAGTGCGGAGTGGAAGGGAGTCGCTGTGCTCGCCGTCCTCCCAGGGCCCACCCGCATCTCCGGAGCGCAGCGGAGCCCAGCGCGGCGGCGCGGCGCGACGCGGTGGGCCGGCGCACGGGGTGGGGAGGCCAGGGCCGGGAACGGGGGCGGAGCGGTCGGCGTGGGGGCGGTGCGGCGCGGTTCACGACCTGCCAGCCGCGGGGCGCGTCGCACGCTCCGCATGTAAGCGAGCAGGGGAAAGGGTAGGGGGTGGGGGGGGCGCTCCTTGCTTCGAACCGGAACCGAACAGCTAGCCGAATCCGAAAAAAAAAAAAAAAAGTATTGTAGTTTCCGAAATAAAGTGTGATTCGGCCGAACTGAAATAGAGATTGCGATATTTCAGAAATTATAATTAGCAAATACTTCTTCGCTTGTATATTTTCGATTTATTTTTTTAGGACCGTCAGAACATAAGAACCCGCTGAGGGAACACTGTTACGAAATTGAACGTTTTGAGGAGGGAAGTAATTAAAAAGTTATGTGCACTACAAAAAGAAGTGTCTCAAATGAAGGCATTTTGGGGGAACATTTCCGAAAAGTGACTAAAAGTCACATTGAGTCGCCGAGGAAATATACGCAGTCACGACAAAATGCCAATTGCGCCAATGCTGTAGCTCTAAGTATGCTTTCGTGACGACACTCGAAATAATTTACCACTCCTACATACAAACTTCATTATTCGCACGAAGTCTGTTGATGCGCTACACCAAACCAGCAGCACCAAGCAGAAGATGCAACAGATTATTAATATCAAGGAACTGTGCTATCCCATAATTAGGCGAGGTAAAAGTTTGCTATTTGTTTAGTCTCCGTCCCGGCAAGCTGGTCCGGTTTCGAAGAGCGGCAGCTCAATATCAATTACCCACGTGGACATCAAGTCAGATAAAAATGTTCAAAACATTGTCCATTCCATTAAAGATGCTTGGAATGATCACGAAATCATGATCACGAAAAAGCAGTGGAATACAATTTGGAAAGAGTGTAATAAGTAGCCAACATAAAATTATCCATGTTTTCTATAAACTAAATACCAACAAAAAATATATTCGCAACGATCAAGTGGCAATTTCACGAATGAGATCTAAACACACCAAACTAAACTATTCACATGAACCTTGTATTGACTGTGTATCACGTATATCTGAAGTTGCCAATTACCTAGTTGTTGATGCGACTATTAAAAAAAATACGTACGCAAACTTGCAGTACGTTCATTATTTTTCTTTCCTTTAAATACTGTAAAATTATTTATACTCATTTTATACTTCTGCAGTTCTGGCAGTTGTAGAGAGTTGGTCGTGGTGCGACATACTCTTGAGGGCTCTTTTGAACAAAGAGAGCAGACGGCCCAAAAAGTATGTATATTATAGCGTACGTGATTGTTGAACATGAGTTTAAAATAAATTGAAACCAAAAACCTCGGTTCTTCTAAATTCCTGAAACCTAATCTGATCTAAGGATGAGTTCATCCAGAAGATGAATCGAAGAATTGCCGCGTTTTTGTGCGTTTTTCCTCTTTTCTTATCCTTCACTTCTCCTTCTATCATCAAGTATATAGCTGCCCTTCTATTTGCGACTAGTTTTCGTACGTGTTCCAAACTACACTGTCTGTATTTCGCTTAGATAAAATAGTTAATTATTGTAAATACTGATATAGTTTATTTTCAGATTTAACAAATAGAAGAAAATTGTTACATTCTTTTATCTTTGAGCCATAACTAAGTGGCTAACATTACCCGAAAGAGAAAATTGTTAAAAACCTCTAGAAAGTGTAGTTAGACTTTCCATTTGTATAAGTTTTTCGTCTGGGTCAAAGGCATCTTCGGCTTTTTTCGTCTTAAAGTTCCGGTAGACCGGGTGGAGGTTTTGGCAATCTGCCGGAACTTTTGTAAGTAAAAATATCGAAGATGGTGTGACGCGGCCGGAAAAGGTTATAAGTCTACTGATAACTAGAGAGCTTCTTTCTTCAAAGAATCAAAAAATTTGAAATAAAAAAATAATAAAAAATACAATTCAATTAAAATACACGAGGCTAAACACGTGAATCAGGAACACAATGGTCTCGCAAATTGGGTGCAAAATTTTGAGTGCAAATTCAAATAAATCATGATAATCTGGTAAAGTTTTTAGCTGAAGAATGATTCTTTTGTATCGTCGTTTCCAACTTTTTACTGCAAAATAACATTTAAAGATATCTGTTTCATCGCAGACATTACCACTGTGGACGAGGAAAGAGGAACATTTTCAAATTCTACTGTACGAGAGGAAGATTTTAATTGTTTAACATATTTTTTACACAATAAACTGTGTAAAAACCTCTTAAAACGGCTGGACCATATTTTCCATAAAATAAAATTCAGAATTGGCTAGAAGTATCCTCTCACTAGCCGCAATACTTCCATATTATGGAGTGCAGAATAGTGATCGTACCTATACAAATATGACGTTTGATATGATTATTTATTAATTGTAATTAATAATCGACTTTTAAGATAC
Source organism: Gryllus bimaculatus (assembly GCA_017312745.1). Classification (NCBI taxonomy): domain Eukaryota; kingdom Metazoa; phylum Arthropoda; class Insecta; order Orthoptera; family Gryllidae; genus Gryllus; species Gryllus bimaculatus. Next base: position 1,949,671 of record BOPP01000056.1, read on the forward strand.
AATAGAGTGTACTTTAGAAAGGAATATTTAATTTCTCATCATCCGAGGCTAAAGTTCACGTTAAATTTACTCGAATTCACAAGAGAGATACATGTCTCAAAACAGCCATAACCTGGCGGCAGCGACAAGGATTTCTGACCAACCCTATTTTTTCCCAAAAATTTTAATTCGAATGAGTTGGGTAGGTGGGAAGATTTGCTTCTGATAAATTCCGTTTTAATGTTTACATTCTAAAGTTTGATACCGCAGTAAGTCAGAGTAGCCAAGAAAACCTCATCGCAGTGAAAGAATCTAAATTTTGATTTCTGAAAAATGTTCCGAGGTTGGTTGAATTCTGTACCGGACGTAAATAAGCGTCGTAGTATATTCGTAATCGCACGAGCCGAAAGGGACGCCCGACTATCTCACGGTGGATCCCCCCTTGCTTGCTGCACAAACCGGTCAATGAGACACCTAAAAAACGATGTAAAGCGATTCAGCGCAAAAAGGCTCTATTGCAGAGGTTTCTCTTTCATTCGGTTCGAAAACAGTTTAAGAACGTGACATTTGTATGTCCTCTGATTCAAGAAGCTTGTCAGAGAAACACCTACATTTTTGAGAGGCAGTTGAAACACTACGTCTAAGCGATTCCTGTATTTGTAGGTTAGGATCACTCTTCGTTTCACGATTTCCTTAGTTTCACTGAAGCATTGTTTTGTTCCGAGAGAAAGCCTGAGATTTCTGTAACATCTCCAGAAGCTCATGCAGTGTGACCGGATAGTCACACCGACAGTTCACTAGCTGACGTAAAAGCAAATTCGTAGGAAAGCGACGGTAACCGGTAAATTTAATTTTTATGAACAGTTACTAGAGTTCTGTACAGTAATTTCAATAAAATGTGCTTTAAAATGAGGGGGGGGGATTAAGGAGTGGTTCGTAGCATTCAAAATGTTGGGCAAAAATATCCCCAATGGCGCGGCCGCGAGCGCAGGCGGAGGGCGAGTGGCAAGTGGCGGGAGGTCGCGCCGCATCGCGCAGGTGAGGCGGCGGCTTGGCCACTCCTGCGGCCCGGCGCCGAGGAAGCGTAGCGGTCAAAGACTCCTCTGTCAGTCAGCATGAGAACGCCGCGCGGCACGGCGCGGCGCGGCACGGCACGGCGCGGCGCGGCGCGTCTCGGCACGGGGCGGCAGGCACGGCGCTCTTCTCGACGCCCGCACGCCGGCGAACGGGC
>BOPP01000056.1:1950905-1978204 GCA_017312745.1 Gryllus bimaculatus
ATACTGAATCGGAGCAGATAGGAACAACATTATTATTCCTAAGCTCCTCTCAGGAAAGATTGAATTACAACTTTCGAGAAAACAATGTCAAAATATTCACAGTTTAAGAAAAATTGTCACACGTCATATTTGAAAGCGCACATGCTCACATTTTTTCTTTTTTGCCAAAAGTTTTGTTGCACCACCCACAACCCTTCAGAACCTTGGATATCGGCGATTAATCAAATTCATTTAGGAAATCAATCACAATCATTTAAGATACACTGCCTGCTTCTGACGACCAATTAGAAAGGTATCCACTTCTATTTTGAAAACGTTGTCTGTAACAAACTGAAAAAGCCAAGATTCTGAAGAAAATCTAAAAAAAAACTTCAATACAGTCTATTGCATTTACAATTTTAAAATTTTGTTTTCATTTCACATTTCCGTCGTATAAATGCAACAGCTTTTTCTCGTAATGTCAACAACTTTAACTTAATTGCATAAATTTCTGTTTAAACGACTGTTGCCCACTTCAATTAGTTTTGTTGTTGTTTTTTTTCATTTGAATTTATTCGACGATTCAATTTACTGAAAGCTTCAGTACTATATAGCTTCAGGAGATATCTGTAGTTACAAAACTGCATTTTATAATGAAATAAGTCCTTAGAAGACGACAATTGGTCATTAACTTAATTAAAAATGGAAAGCCTTAGCAACAAGAATATTGAAAGTTTCATGAAAGCATCCCGTTCCCCAACACATATTCAGATAATTTCACCCAATAAAACTGCTTTGAGCATGACTACAGTAACTTTCTGCCATTGTTCCTGTATTTACCCCAACTTCAAAACTCAATAGCGTCGTCCCAATTTTATTCGGTAACTCGCTTTTTGGCGTTTGCGTTTTTCACATACCTGTTTGTCTTTTCAAGGTCGTATGAAAATAACTCAATACGAGTTTTGGTTTTTTTCGAATTTTTCTTGCTAATGAGTGCATAATTATAATACACTCACCGTGAGTGGATCTCCTGCTCTAAACCCGCAGAATGCCACCAAACTCAAGAAAATATTTTAGACGCTATAAATAATACCCATAATATGAACAAAGAAATTCAAATGAAATGAACCGATTCACGAAAAAACGACAATACGCTGCCTCGACTCATTTCTTCCATCGCTGTTTGCTGGCCACAAAAAACTATTAATATTAATTTGATTGTAATTTATAAATTCTTTTATACCTACACTCTTCTTAGAATCATTCGTATGCAAGAGATTGTTTATAGTCGTAAGACAGCGCGCAATCAGAGGTGGGAAAGCTCATCTCCTCCCCCCCCCCCGCCTAGAGATATTGTTATATCATCTACAAGTACAAACAATGATTAACAATATCATAACTAAATATTTGCCTGTTTGGTCTTAAACGTAATCTATGTTACCCCCCCCCCATATGATCGGCTCCATCCACCCGGTCGTAGAGGCATTAGTTTGGCAAACCTTTAGTACAGCGGGGAATGAGAGACAGAAGATGGAATTCCTGGAAGAACAACAAAGACTGCAATGTCCGTTGCTACCTTCTTCACGATTCTTAGAACATTGCCAAGATAGATAATTAGTTTTGCGAAATTTCTGAGCTTTGCTCCCTCAAAGTGAGACAGGTTAATCTGTGAAATTAACAAAATATCTTGTTGTCATTGAATCCTCTAAATCTTAAATATAACTTTGTTGAATGTACACAACCCTTTCTTTGCTTAGGCTTTGCCCACATTAGGTGATTCTTGAAGTACTATATATGCGAATGCCTTGTTATTTGATTTGGTCTCGCCAAGTAGGAACACAATTCGGGTGGATAAAATTCTTCGCGTTCGCAGTGCAGAGTGAAAGGCACAGGAAGTCCTCGGGCGTAGAACCTCCCTGCTTGAGTAGGTGAAGCGGGAAATTTGAAGTTCCGCTCAGTCCCAAGGAGCAGAGGACGTTCCCAATTGACCTTGTCCTTTACCGAGCAAAACTCGCTGCTTCAACTCCGGTTCCACTTCGCATCTGACAATAGACTTCCAGATGTACTTTCTAGTTAAAATGGAATATGAAAAAACGGCTCATTGCGAATTTTCTTTAACAAAATCACCTAGGGACAACTGTGTAGATGGAGTATATGTGATGTGAAAAAGGGCGATGGACCTTTGGACATTGTTTACAGTCCTTTTAAAATAAACGATAGGAAGGACCATAGTAGTCAAATTTCTATATTGATTTTGAGTTTTGAAATTACGAATAATTGGAATATACAAATAATACGAGGAAGTATCTGATAACAATTTATAAATCTTCTCACGAGTAGATGCTTCAGAACAGCTGTATTCTTAGCTGAAGTACTTACTAAAGAATATCCTGAGGGAAAAGTGTTCCTTCTAATATTTGATTTGAGACATGGACCTTAAAAATAAGATGTGTTCGTGATTTGAAGTTGGCAATTTACGTATCTTGACAAGCCTACATTTTACACATATAACTCTTTGAAATTGCTTTTTATTTTTTCCAGAATGGCAGTCCATAAACTGTGTTCATTGATTGGGTTTGAACGTAGTATACTGCAGAGTGCCACAAAATGTATTTTTCATCGTACATGTTTTATAATGATGAGCTCATGCTTTTCGATAATTTCACAGTTTAACAATAAACTTTATTCATAAAAATCATATCTCCTAACAAGAAGAACACTATTTCATATTTGCCTTAAAACCGCCTTTCAAAGTGTTTTCAATCGAATATAACGCAAATTCAAGAATGACGGTTTATGCGCTTCGTTAGAAAACCACGAAAATACTTTTGGAAAAGAGACTGAGAATGCGTTAGATATCCATGTTTATTTGTCTCAAGAGTGAAAATAGATTTCTTGGCATACCGAAAGACATTCAATATGATTAAAAATATTTGGAGATTGTTCAAATTATTAGCGTTTTTAAGGAGAAATCTATTTCGTGGAAACTTCGCACCGAAATAGTTAAAACTTAAATAGAAGTAACAACAAGCATTTTCATTCAAAGAGATTCCAACATGTGAAACGCTCTACCACTATTATGAGGAATTCTAACCTCACACAATGAACTCCGCGCATCAAACTAGACGCTATTAAGAATCCAAAAATCGTCATGGCGTTAGATGACACAGCACAGCGCAGCATCGACCATAAAAAGCCGGAATGCGAATAAACGTGAGTCTTTTAAATTCCCGCGATCTTTTGGCGTGGTGCGCCGGGCGCGGCGCGGCAGATTCGCTTGGGGCCCGGGGCCGCGGGCAGAGCGGAGTGGAAGGGAGTCGCTTCTCGCCGTCCTACCAGAGCCCAACCCGCATCTCCGGGCGCACGGAGCACCAGCGACGCGGCGCGGCGCGCGCCGCCTAGTGGGGCCGCGCCACGTGGGCCAAGGCCAGGGCCGGGCGGGGCGAGCGGGTGCGGTCGGGGGGACGGTGCGACGGCGGTTCACGACTGCACGCGACGGGCCCGTCGCACGCTCCGCAGGCTAAGCGAGCAGGGGAACAGGGGTAGGGGTGGTGATGGGGGGCGCTCACGTTGCTTCGAACCGGAACCAACAGCTAGCCGAATCCGAAAAAAAAAAAAAGTATGTGTAGTTTCCGAAATAAAAGTGTAATTCGGCCGATGAAATAGACGATTGCGATATTATCAGAAATTATCACATTAGCAAATACTTCTTCGCTTTAATTTTCGATTTATTTTTTTAGACCGTCAGAACATATAAAACCCGACTTGAGGGAACACTGTTACGAAATATGAACGTCTTTGAGGAGGGAAGTAATAAAAACAGTTTTCATGATGCACTACAAAAAGAAGTGTCTCACAATGAAGGCATTTGGGAGACATTTCCGAAAAGTGACTAAAAGGTCACATATAGTCGCCAGGGAAATATACGCAGTCACGACAAAATGCCCAATTGCCCAATGCTAGCTAGCTCTAAGTATGCTTTTCGTGACGACACTCGAATAATTTTACCACTCCCTACATACAAACTTCATTATTCGCACGAAGTCTGTTGATATGCCATACACCAAACCAGCAGACCAAGCAGAAGATGCAACAGATTTATTTCAATATCAAAGGAACTCTGGCATCCCATAATTAGGCGAGGTCAAAAGTTTGCATTTGTTAGTCTCCGTCCGGCAAGTGGTCCGCGTTTCGAGAGCGGCAGTCTCCAATATGACAATTACCCACCTGGACATAAGTCAGAAATAAAATTCTCAAAACATGTCCATCCATTAAAAGATCTTGCGAATGATCACGAAATCATGATCACGAACAAGCAGTGGAATGTAGCAATTTGAAAGGTGTAAAATAAGTAGCCAACATAAAAATTATCATGAATTTCTATAAATTAAATACACAACACAAAAATATATTCGCAACGAATCAGAAAGATGCCAATTTCATCGAATTAGAGATCTAAAACACCACTTAACTCATTCACATGAACCTTGTTATTGACTGTGTAATCACGGTTTATATCTGAAGTTGCAATTACCTACTGTTGTTGAGACTGTTAAAAAATATCGTACGCAAACTTGCATTACGTTCATTATTTTTCGTTTCCTTTAAATACTGTAAAATTGTTTATATATTTTATACTTCTGCAGTTCTGGCAGTTGTAGAAGTTGGTCGTGGGTGCGACATACTCTATGGGCTCTTGATTGAACAAAGAACGCCAGACGGCCCCAAAAAGATGTATATTTCTACGTTGATTGTTGGACATGAGGTTTAAAATAAATTGAAACCAAAACCTCGGTTTCTTTAACTAAATTTCCTTGAAACCTCAATCTGACTAAGGATGATTTTCATCCAGGAGCATGAATCAGAAGAATTGCCGCGTTTTGTGCGTTTTTCCTCTTTTTATCCTTCACTGCTCTCAGTTCTTCTCAAGTTTAAGCTGCCTTCTATTTGCGATAGTTTCGTACGTTGTTTCCAAACTACACTGTCTGTATTTCGCTTAGATAAATAGTTAATTATTGTAAATACTGATATAGTTTATTTTCAATTTACAAATAAAGAAAATGTGTTACATTCTTTTATCTTTAGCCATAACTAAGCTGGCTAACATTTACTCGAAAGAGAAAATGTTAAAAACCCTCTAGAAAGTGTAGTATAGACTTTCCAATTTGGTTATAAGTTTTTCGTCTGGGTCAAGAGCATCGTCGGCTTTTTTCGTACTTAACAAGTTCGGTAGCGACGGGTGGAGGTTTGGCAATCTGCCGAAACTTTTGTAAGTAAAAATATCGAAGATGGTGTGACGCGCGCCGAAAAGGTATAAGTCTGCTGAAACTTAGAGAGTATTTTTCTTCAAAAGAAATCAAAAAAATTTGAAATAAAAAAATAATTAAAAAAAATACAATTCCAATTAAAATTACACGAGGCTAAAAACGGAATCAGGAACACAATAAGTCTCCAAATTGGAGAGTGCAATTTTGGTGCAATTCAAATAAATCTTATGATAAATTGGTAAAGTTTTCAGCTGAGAATGATCTACTTCTGTAGCGTCGTTTCCAACTTTTTAACATGCAAATAACCTTTAAAGAGTATCGTTTTCACTGCAGGACATTAACCACTGATGGACGAAGAAAGAGAACTTCTTTCAAATTCTACGTATCGAGAGAAGATTTAAATTGTTTAAAACATATTTTTTACCACAATTCAACTGTGTTAAAAACTCTTTAAAAACGCCATGAACCAATTTTCCATTCATAATAAAACTTCAGAATTGGCTAGAAGGATTCCCTCTCACGTAGCCGCAATATCTCCCATATATATGGAGATGCAGAATATGAATCTACCTATACATATGACGTTTGATATGATTTTTATTAATTGTAATTAATAATCGGATTTTAAGATACAATAAGTGTACTTTAAAAGGAATATTCGTATATTTCTCATCATCCGAGGCTAAAGTTCCACGTTAAATTTACCTCGAATTCACTAAGAGACGATACAATGTCCTCAAAACAGCGATAACCTGCGGCCGGCAGCCGACAAGGTTCTGACACCCTATTTTTCCCAAAAAATTTTAATTGAATGAGTGGTGCGTAGGCGGAGATTTGGCTTCGTGATAAATCTCCGTTTAAGTTTACATCTAAATTTATAGCCGCCAGTAAGTCAGAGCTAGCCAAGAAAACCTCATCCCAGTGAAAGAATCACTAATTTTGATTTACTGAAAAATGCTTCCGAGGTTGCTTGAATTCTGTACCGGAACGTAAAATAAGGCGTCGTAGTAGTATTCGCTAATCAGCCACGAGCCGAAGGGACGCCCGACTATCTCACGGTGATCCCCCTTGCTTGCTGCACAAACCGGTCAATGAGACACCTAAAAAACGACTGTAAGCGATTCAGCGCAAAAGAGCTCTATATCAGAGGTTTCTCTTTCATTCGGTTCGAAAACCATTATAAAAGTGAACTTTGGTAATGATCCTACTGATATTAATCTCAAAAGCTCTCTACGAGAAGAACCTACATTTTGAGAGGCAGCTGAAACACTACGTCTAAGCGTTCCTGTATTTGTAGGATTAGGTATCACTCTTCGTTCACGCATTCCTTCAGTTTCACTAAGCATTGTTTTGTTCGAGAGAAAGCCGCAGATTTCTGTAACATCTCGAAGTCATTGCGTGTTGACCGGATAGTCCACACCCGACATTCACTAACTGAAACGTAAAAGCCACAATTCGTAGGGGAAAGCGACCCCAACCGGTAACCACCCCCGTAATTTACTTTTATACATTACCTAGAGTTCCCTGTTACAGTATTTCCAATAAAAATGTGCTTTAAAAATGGCGGGGGATTAAGAGGTGCGACACCGTTCTAGCTGATACATCGTAAACCTTAGCGAATCATACGAACAACACACCGCACGCGCATCTGCAGCACCGTACATAATCCATAAATCGTCGCATCGATCCACTGTACAACAACACACTACACCTCCACTGAGCACTCCTATAACACATCATCGCTGCAAGACGTACATCCTCACTCAAGCACTCTCATCCATAATCGCACTACACATGCCATGTTATCGACAACCTCACAGCGATTACAAAAACTCCTCACGCTCATCATCGACTAATCTGAACCTTTCACTCGAAACCTCGTCCTCATCCCAGGATCTCTACGGTCGATGCAATCACCGCCCAGTATGCGCTCTCGATCGCACTCACCACATACTGATATGATCTCGCGCAGGGCAGAAGTGGCAGTGCGGAGGTCGCGCACGCATATACGGCCAGTGAGCGCGCTGTGCCACTCCGATCGGCCCGGCGCCAGAACTAGCGGTCAAAGGACACTTCCTATGATCGTCCAAGATGAGAGACGCCGCCGGACCGCGCCGCACGACGCACTCGCACGGCGCCGCGCGGCGGTCTCGCACGGTGGCAGGCAGCACGGGCACTTACCTTCTCGACCGACAATGCGGGATACAGTGCCTGCGGCGCACGAGTGGCAGCGGGGGACGTGGGGGCGCAAGCGGACCGGCCCGGCGCGCAGACGCCACTGCGCCGCGCGGACGGCCGGCGCGCAGCCCGCGCCGTCGGGATTGAGTTGCGGCCATAACCACAACTTAGGCTCTCTCCGAAGCTCGCATGCGAGGAACCGTGTGTATACGAAAGTTTCTTCGAGCGAACAACTCGGTACCCGCCGTGAAAGTTCAGTTGAACGCTCGCGCGCGCAGCAGGCGCGACGGCCGTCAAGGCAAAGTATGCTCCTATGCCTGCGCACAGCGGCCTCCCTACCGTCCGTCTATCACACCATTCGAACTCCTCATATAGTACCGGTGCCACATGGAATACAGTCTCCGCGCTCATCGCATCAAATACTCTAGCTACCGTGTACCAGCGTCGAGACTCTACACATCACTACACAGTACGTGGCCAACCACTCCCGTGCTATGATCATCGTGACTACCACACGCTCTCTCTTCGCATACCCGCGCGAGGTGCAGCGGGTCAGCAAATACTCCTCCTGATACCCGCCCGCACTACTGCGCGTACTAGCGCCGCAGACATTCCGATCATTCTCTTGCTCCTCTGTCTCTCTCCCTCTACTCTCTCTACGTACTCTCTCTCTCTCTCTCCTCTTCTCTCTCTCTCTCTCTCTCTCTCTCTCTCTCTCTCTCCCTGTCGTGCTTCTCTTTCCTCCCTCCCAGTCCCGCCCGCGCCCCTGCCGCGGCAGCCCACCACTTCGCCCGCCTCGCGCTCGCCGCGCCGGCCGCCAGCCTCTGCCCCCGCTCCGCTCGCTCCCTCAGCCCGCATCCGCCACGCCCGCCGCCCGCTCGAGCAAGCGCGACGGCCCGCGAGTCTTCTAATAATGCGCGTTCCGCTCACCCCTTTGATTCACACGTGCCTTCCTAGTTCCATGCTAATATGGCGGGTAGCCGTGTGAGCCGAGAAAGAAAGAAAGAAAAGAGGTGTGGCTCGATTGGGGTGGGGGTGGGAAAACTTCCAGGGGCGTCACCCGGATGCATTAACACCCAGGCGCGCTGAATAGAATCAGGCAGGCGGTTACGTTGACGATTCCTAGAGAAACTGGTGTAAGCATGCTGAGCGAGTTCCAACAAATATGGTTTCTGCGTGCAATCGACTTTTGGACGGATTATTATTGGCAATTTTCTGTTGTCACATGTGAATGGAAGTTTTTCTACGAAAAAAAAACAAAAAAACAATATTATTAGGGATATATTTCGGATGAGAATTAGGTCACTGCAATAGGACACTGTAAATATTGCTGAATGAGGTACGATTATCAATCTTCTGTATTAAAGCACACTTCTGAGAGAAATAAATTGCACACATTAAAGTATACAGCATGTGGTGTAATTGTTTCCGATAGGGGGATATTTAATAATACAATATAATAACTTAAACGTAATCACTTGGGTCCTAAGAAAATGTATTTGTAATATATATAGTATATTTTATGACAGAGAAAAAATAACACTTTAAGAAATGCTGTCAGAAGTGTTTGCGTGAGCGGGGTGGTTAACTAAAGACTCATTCAACAACCTTGTGAATAGCTCGATGAATCATGATATGACTCACGTAGGAAAAGGTGAAACGGATTTTCATCGTAGAAATTCCACTGAAATGTTTCCCGATGGAGAATTTCCATTAAGTTTATGTTAGTTTTGTGTTGTCTAATCTCTTCTTTCAACAAAACTGAAACATTAGATCCTTGTCTAAAGTTCCACTTAACTAACTCGCGCCCCACCCCTTGCGTCTTTTTAATCAGATGACTAACCTGTTTCTAGGAAGGTTCCAGGAGCAAACGGGAAATTGGTTATTTATTCACTTACCACTTCCTGTGAAACTTATGCGCTAAAATTCTTCCCCGCGTTTTGTTGCTTTTCTTAAAACAAATTTGTCTCATACAATACAAAATGAGCTCAATACAAAAGGCTAGAAAATACGAATTTACTAGTCAGGAAATAAAATATAAGAAAACGATGTGTTGTTCCGCGAACAGATATTTTTGTAAACTACTAATAAAAATATTTTCACACGATACTCTTTTTCGTATGTCAGTTTGTTTTAACTTAGCAAATAACTATCCTCTTTGAATCCTTTATTCACACATTCTCTCCACCGAATCGCACTTCACCGAAGGTCCTCGACAAGTACCTCGTCCTTGTCTGGCGGTTTTTCGAAGAGCTAACATCTGCTGCTTACTCTTCACTAGCACGTACCCGTCCCGTGCTCCTGAAGTTTTTCTTTAGCGATAATTCAAACATTCTTAAAATGGTTTCAATATCACAAAATGTGATATTTATCTGACTCACTATTCTTCTAAATAGATATATTAAATGGGTCTCGGAAACAGTACATTAAAAAATCCGAGACTGAAAGTCGGCAGTGGTACCAGAAGGGAAAGGCGTAGCTGTGACACCTTGCCCAAGGCACCGACTTAATTGAGGCCCCAATTTGATTTCATTCAAAAGCAAAAATGGCAAAAACATAAAATGTATTTACTTCTAATTCAAATTAACAGCTATAAGTTGTTTCTGTTGCAGAGAGTGATGAAAACTGTATATAAATTGAGGGAGGAGAAGAAACTTTTGTTTGAAATGAGAGAACCCTGAGGAACCATTGCCCCAATCCTCTTGTCTCTGGGAACACTGCAAGGCGGTTTTCATAACGGCGGATAGTAGATCGAAAAATGTTTCGACAGAGCAATATAGTACCAATACGAGTCAGTATCTTCTTTTACATGCAGTGTCAAAAAGCAATCGAATTTGACGTTTTCATTGATTAAAATTATTATTTCATCACACTAACGTCTTCAAAGTATATTCTTTCTTATTTAATGTACTTTAATATCGATATGAAATCTATTTATCTATAAAATCTAACAAAGACCATATTTTCGGAAATGAGACTAACAACTAATTTCGACGCTTTTAGAATACTAATATCTAATATTCAATAGAAAATCCAGTATATGGAATATGTAATTTATTTGGACTATTTTCGCTCAACATTTTTATTTTTGTCTTGAACATCACTAAAACTAATTGGTTTTTGCCAAACGCTGCACTCTAGGTAGCTCAATAAGCATAAAAATTTTAAAAATTATGAATCTTTAACATTCAAGCATCTCTTTAAACAATTAATTTTTACAAGTTCAAAAAGAAAAGTTTTAAAATCCTTAATTAAAACAAATCTACCAAAGGTAAGAGGGAGCTTCGCATAAAATGTTCTTCCTATCCCATAATACCCTAATGTTAGTTGGTCACAAGTCAAGAATAATGTAATATGAAGTTTAATGTTTCCACTATTAAGAACAAAATTTACTTAAAAAACTTTGCAATTACTTCGAAAATCATGCAAGATAAGAGATAACTGAATTCAATAATCAGGTGTCCGTTTCAATAATCTCTTTCATCCAGAAACCAAAAAAAGTTGAAAAATCTCTACACTACCGTTGTATCTTTTTGGGGAGAAAACGTTTTTCGGGTTGTTACTGACTATAACTTATGGTTAAACGAGTGGATCTCGGTCGCTAAAGCCTCTGATCTTGTCGACGATACTGACGGTCCAACTAGAACCCTCGCCGCTTCAGATCTACTGCTCTTCTGAAGTAGTCACACGCGTTCTATTGATAATTTGAGATTTTTGGGTCTGACACGAAACCATAGGCGCCCACACAGGGGGAAGGCAAGACAAGGGAACGTGGGCCCTCCTAAAAATTTCCAAAAGGTCTACACAGTCCTACGTAATAATTAATTAGATTTTGATCAATTCCTGATTTCCCCCCTTTTTAAGCTGATATTTTGGGGAACTGAAAACATGTCATTTGAGAAACAAGCTCTAGAAACTATACGGCAATCCTGAAAATGGTTTAACATAAAATCAATTGTACTTGTATTTGTTGTCATTAAATTTATGGAATAACAAAAAAGGTTTATGGAAAATGGAGCCCTGAGGCACCAAAAATGTATTACGTTGTCTGTAATAGGCCCCCTCTTGTTTCAGGCCGCGCATGCCCATGGTAAGGGTATTAGCCAGAGATTCCCAACCTTTTTCTTTCATCGACCCCTTTTAAGGCAATTGACTGCTTCACCGGCCCCCTTACGTTTTCTATGTAATATACAGCATTCACAATCATGACACGAAGAATTTCACATAAATGGGTTGACACGAAGCACAGAATATTGGTGTGCGAAATTGTAATCTTAAATAACTTCTATCCTAACTTCTGTAGGCTGAACGGATGCGAATGAAGGGGAACGAATTTGTAATTTATTATTCTACGTTTTTGGTACAGATCAGGAAACAATTAATTTAATAATTTTTGTAACCAACAAGATTTGATTACACTGATCAGGCGCCGTTTCATATTCTGCTCTTCACTCCCAATCGACCCCTTCCATTGTCATTGGTCCCCTTCAAATTTTCATCGACCCCAGGGATCTATTATACCAGCCCCGTTCGGAACCCCTTGTCTAAGCGATCGAGCTCTTTCGTGCCTCTCCTGGCGCTTGCTGTTCTACGTGGGCGGCATTTTCTGAAATTGGTAAACGTTTAAAGTTTTTCAAATTATTTTAAGTGAACTATTTTAAAAGTTTCTCTTCACTTAAATATTTATAAATAGTTTCGCTTTTCTACGTTTATAAGTTACTTCACGATCTACACAACGGCGCACGAATCACATGTCCTTCTCTGTTTCGGACTTATGACTGATTTATAGGTCGCGTATACAACCCCTCTTCACTCGAAGTAAAAGCTCAAACATTCTACTTGCGCACGATTTTGATTAACAATGACTCCATCTTCTTAACAAGATACGTAAATAGTAAAATCAGTATTAGGTGTATCATTACGACACGACAAGACACGAAAATGTACGATTTTGCAAGTACCAATAACATAGAAATGATTGCCCCCGAAAAGCTAACCAGATACCCATAAAACCAGACTCGTAAAGAGGTGGAACAATACGAGCGTTTCTCGTACTGGTCTTATTTTTACCTGAACCAAAATAATGAAGCTTATAAATACAAACATTATGAAATTTCCGCGGAACTGATTTAATAATCTCGACTTTGGAATGAACATATCCTAAAATTTCTTCATAGCAAAATAATTAATACATTCTAATCCTCTAAAGACAATCTTGGCGAATAAGCTATAAATGTAAAAAAAATACTAGCAGCCGGAGATAGTGAGTACTCAGAATATATTTGTTTGTCGATGCTTAAATCTCTGGAGTAATGAGATATAACAAAATATTTGCAGATTACGAAGGGTTCCACACCTTATTCTGGTAGTACGCATTACGATATTATTTCTGAAGACATTCTCTCGTCAAAATGTTCACTGTTCTCAATGCTGACATGATTATCACTGTTCTCAATGCTGACATGACAGAAGCCGGATAGCCAGGCAAATGTGTTTTCTTCCATGTAACTCAGGTATTCAGTTAGTTTAAATGAAAATGTTGATTTAAAAAAGGGATGTAACTAGAACAAACACAGTTTCTGGAAGATAATTTGCCTCTCAATGCAGATCTAATTTCAGAATGTCTGTTTCGGCCCCAGTTTTCATGTGATTATGGTTTTTGTAATTGCGTATGTCTCCCAATGTATTATATGTATCTATCAAAAAGACACGCTCGAATAATAACAAATCCACATGTATACAGAATGAAATACAACATAAGTGTTAAAGAAAAGTGAAGAGAATTGGAATATTTTACAGGGGGCTTGAAATGTTAGGTCAGCATGGATATCCCCTTCTCTGTCTTCTGAATGTTCGTCACTGCAGCATTCATCTTCTTTCCCTGTCACGTCCTCAAGAGGTATTGGAAACGACAATTCTTCACTGTGACATACAGGCCTTATAGGAGATGGTAAATTAGGATAGTGCACAGTTTTCTTCGTTTTTGAGGTGATTCCAGCTATTTGTGTCAGACAGAAATTACAATCTGTTGGGTGATCCCTTGGTTCCCTCCAAATCATGAGAACAGCAAAGACCGTGTATCGTAAACCTTTCAACCAGCATGTCAAGAGTGTAACACACGACATACAGCGTACATGGGATGCCCATCACCTTACTAACACCCGAAATAAAGTTCATAACACTTCATTTTCAGAGGTTAAAGGTTCGTTTTTTTTGCGATTTCAGAGTTAATTTTTCACAGATATAACATAACGTATTTGGGTTACTTACACAGTAAGAAGGTATTTCTTCTTCTGAATTATTACAAAACACAAAACTTCACGAACCTAGAATAACAAGCAGCCACATCCAAGCCGCCTTCCATGCTGTCAGATCTCTCAATGTTTGAACGCAACTGGCAAGAAACACATCGCGATTCTATGTGTTCGAGTATAACAGAACAGCAATGTTTCCAAACCTTTTTCATTTCCTAACGGTTAATTTTCAGAATTGAGAATCATGTATACGAATTCCTTGTAGAAATTTCGATTTTTCCTGAACAATAACATCAGCATAATTATTAAACGTAGAGCAAACTAACCAATATGCAGCGATTTCAAGCATTTTCGTAAATAGATAGTAACGTATAACAAGAAAACTGAGCCGGACAGGCAAAAAATATTTCATTTTCGCATGCAGTGTCCAAATCTTGGTTAAGAACACTATTTACATTTTTTTAAACAAGAATGCTGTTGACCGGTGAAATTATACGAGACTTGCGCATAAGAATGAAAGGTTCCTCTATTCACGCCTAGGTGGTGTGCAAATGTGCTCTCTTGTCAAAGGTTCTGGAATTCACATGAATGCCGATTGGAGGACAGAAAAAGAGTATGAGTATACGTACGACAAAAACGCCGTAAAGCCGACATTTTAATTGCAATATTTTTGTAAATTGGCTCAACACTATTAAACATATCTATAATAATAGTATTTATTTAAAATGTTGATAGGTGCTCCCCTCCCAAAAAAAGTAAGTTCAACTCCTGTATTTACTTGAAAGTATACAGAACCAATGACAGAATAGCCTCTACTTAAAACTCAATTACCAACGGTGTCAGAGAATCTTACTTTCTGAAGAATACTTTCTGAATAATTTCCAATTATAATTCAAGAGGGACCACTTACAAGATAAGCGGAACTAAGATTGGAGTTCGCAGAGCTGCACGGAATATAGTAGAATCACCAACCCATTTAGTAGACACTCTATGTAACGTCTTTTTGTATGTCTGACATCAACGGATTCGTGTCTCCTATGATCAGTGAATGTCCAAATGATTCTTGGACACATCATTCGAAATTTCCTCATTTTTTCTAATTAAGATTAGTTATCTAAAGTCCTGTTAGCGCACATTCTAACCGGGAATGATGTCAATGCTATAGACCTTGAACAAAGCACTTTAATGTATTTACGTGCGCATAGAACTATTGGAAGCTACATTAATAGCAATGTATCTCCATATAAAAACAAACGAGAAGCGAATGGTTCCGAAGACACAAAAGCAGAATTCACCAGTTGATGAAATTAAGTTGATAAAGTTGATATAGAGTTTGTATACAAATCTTACGGTCCAATGATCAATATTATTTCAAAGGGCATTTCATAAATTATTTGGTATAATAAATCTTTGAGTATCAAATCGATATTATGAGTCACCAACCAAATTTAACCTGATGCCACGGAAAAAGACATAATTTGGGTGATTCATCATTTACAGTTCATTTTCAAACGTAAGCAAATCATCATTGTTGTTGCTAGGAATACATTTACATTTCATTGTACGGATCGCAATCTGAGTCACGCTTCCGATCTGCCTCTCGTTCCCTCGCCGCGTCCGTTCCCTTTCGGTCACGTGTCCGAATTGGCAACTCCAGAATCCCACTTCCTGCCCCGAAGAGAGCGCGGCGCGGCTCGAAACGTTCAGGTGGCGGCGTAGCTAGCAGCTGCGGCCGCCGCCGCCGCCGCCGCCGCCGCCGCCGCCGCCGCCGCCGCCGCCGCACGCGCACACGCGGCGAGGAGGACGGGCACGAGGGCGCGCAGGTGCACGCCGTGCTGCAGGTGGACGGACAGACGGACGCGGTGGTCTCACCGGAGGTGGCGGAGGCGTGGGGGTGGCCAGTGAGGAACGGTCGGATCGAAAGCAGAAATGGCGGTATTCGGTATATATATATACCGACACGATTGTTACACAAACTTGTAAAGGGATAGAAAAAAATGAAATGAATTTCGCCCTGAGGAAGGTCGCAGCATGGTGGCCGTAACGTTGACATCTGAACCTAGAACGCGGCGTCTCCCGGACAGCCAAGTAGTTACTACTTTACAAAGGGGGTTCATTGGCCCCTAATTCCAGTCCTGGAGAGGGCTTCTTTAGACCAACGAACGTAGATGCGTAACCAAGTTAGGTGTACGACTCCCAGCAGGTGGACGGACAGTGCAAGCGCTGGCTGTCACTCCGGAGGTGGCGAAGGCGAAGAAGTAGCCGCTCAAGAGATGAAGGAGTGGCAATTAGGGGACGAAAGTGGGGAGAACGTCATCATCTATTTCGTCAATCTTAAGCGGTAATGACGGTATCCGTTAAAAAAATACACGTTATTTGATTGTCAAAATAGAAGTTGGCGTTCTCCCCACTTTCGTCAGCTAATTTACGTAGGGTTCATTGCCCTCTAATTCGAGTCCGGGAGAGGTTTCAGGAATGTAAAATGATGTGATAAAAAATCAGGAATCAATCTTGCAGTGACCTTGGCTCGAAGTCCGATTATCCATTGATAATTTATGAAGGTTAGATATAGATCCCGGACCGATTACTACCTGTTCAAAAGGTTCCTACGATGGTACGGTTCTTAGCAGGTGGAGTTCTCAGCAGCACAAAGAGAGTGCCGGCACTCACACATGAGGTGGCGAAGGCATTGGGGGAGGGGGGAGAGCCACTGTTTCAAAAGCGGTATTTGATAAAAAAAACACCCAAACTTGCTATGGAATAGACTGA
This sequence comes from Gryllus bimaculatus, assembly GCA_017312745.1. NCBI lineage: Eukaryota > Metazoa > Arthropoda > Insecta > Orthoptera > Gryllidae > Gryllus > Gryllus bimaculatus. Next base: position 1,967,353 of record BOPP01000056.1, read on the forward strand.
GTAGATGATGGCGTCGTCCCTATTCCCGAACGAATGTACTAGATGCGCGGTCGTCAGCCGGCGGTCGCCGCGGACGAGGTGACACATGGTGAATGTACAGAAGAAAGAAGCACCGTTTCAGGAGCGCAAATGATGTCATTCGTAAAGAAAATCAGACCTTAATCTTGTAGTGTCCTTGGCTCTAAATCACCCCATCCATTGATAATTTACGAAGGTTAGAAATGGATCTTAGACCGCTTACGTCCCGGTCAAAAGCTACCGATGACGAACTAAGGTGTACGTCTCTCAGCAGGTGAGCGGACAGTAGAAGCGCCAGCAGTCACACAGGTTCCGAAGGTGAAGGGAAGGGGGGTGTCGAGTAGAAAGGGTGGTACAGTTTCATTAGTGGTAATGGCGGCATGTACTAAAATAATACACAACTAAACTTGTGGGATAGACAGAATAGATGTTGGCGTGCTCCCTGCTTTCGTCACATAATTTACGCAGGGTTCACTGACCCCTAATTCCATTCGTGTAGGTGCGCTGCGCTGATCAGGAGGCAAGGACAAAGAGAAAGTCGGTAATCACCGCGGACAGGGTGAAGCGTGAGAGTGGCCGGTGAACAGAAGAAAGAGAAGCGCGGTTTCAGGAACGTTAGTGATGTTATTGTTAAAAAAATAATTCAGGAAATAATCTCGTAGTGGATTTTCACTCGACATTACACCTTACGTGCCTAATTTATGAAGGTTAGAAATGGTTCCTGGACCGCCTACTACCTGGTCAAACGCTATGATGAGCGATGTTAAATGATAACAGAGCACGGAAGTTTGGCAAAACGCCTTTTTATGATTATGGTTTCAATTTGAATACTTTCGACAACACAAATCAATTAATTATACTTCTTGTATTGTTTTAGTGGATTTTCATTTTGCCTATTTTATCTTCTGAAGCCTATTTTTGGCATTTTGCCTCATGCGTGCCTTTTCTGCCTTTTTCATCATTAGTTTTCCCTTTCCCCTCCTAGCACTCATTTCTATAAATCTGGAAACGTACCTGCAAGGCTAGACGTCGTGAATGCATGGTCGTGTAATGTCTTTCTGTGGACGCGGAGGCTCCACTGTCAGGTTAAGTGGAAATTCTAAGTGGCCTGGGATCCCTTTGAGGACAGAGGTGAGTGTACATGATATACCGTTGTCAGTTCCTTTTTGTTATCTTCCCCTTCTGGCGATTACACAAGTGCGAAGAACGAAATCTATAATTCCGCTTTCACTGATATCATTTCAAGGTTCAAAAGGGAGTTCCCAATAGCATTTCGTAGAGACAGCGTCTCGAGTAAAATAAATTCAATGTCGTCATACCGGATGACCATGTGCAATCAAGATTACAAAGAAAAGATGGTTACCTTCCACGTACACGCCAATAGAGATTTTAGTCAAATTAAAAATGTAAATAATTTTAATTATTAATTTTTTACAATAATTACTGTTAAATTGTGAATTTTCAATGTTTCCTGTGTTTTTACACCCCTACTTCAGCTAGAATAAATGCCTTTTTTGCATGCCCATTTTAGAAAAAAATAAGTATATTTTTGCCTACCAATTTAAGGTACAATAAATCCCTAAACGTGAGGGCTCTAGTGATCTTGAAGCCAGCTATGGAGTTCTCAGCAGGTGGACGGACTTTGGCGATGACGGCGGTCGCATCGAATGATCGCAGATCGATGCATCGTAGGATGATGAGACGAGAAAAAAGCCCTGAGCCGCAAAGTTTCAGAGCGGGAGTAGCAGTATGTGGGGGGGGAGTTACTTAACAACCAAGCCTGACGTAGGTGTTGGCTTTGCTACCAAGTTCAGTCCCCAAATTTAGGAAGGATTCGCTGACCCCTGACTGCCAACCTGGAGTGGGTTTCCTTTGAACGAAGGAGGCAGGAGTATGGCCCTCAGCAGGTGAACGGTGGAGCGGCTATGACAGCAGAACAGATGTTGACGTCCCCCTCCCTGTTCATTCACGTATTTTAGGTTTCTTATCACTGACTCGGAGAGGACTACTTTCGATCAAGGTTCTTATGGGCAGTGGGATATCTAAGGGGGATCACTGGGGCCTCCCCTCCCCCACACACACACACCAACATTTTATTTTATTATTTGAGGGGGAGTTAATTTTACTAATTTTATTCAAAATAATTATCAAACATTCTAGATTTCACCAATATTCTCATTAAGAATAACATCGTATATTATTTACTTTCTTTATACTGGATTATGCGGTTTTTCCCACCTTCTTCCCAGTTGCTCACATTGGTGCATAAAAGACTTTCACATTTTCTCATTTTTTAGGTTCCGCAATAGTAGAATTACAAAATGAATTAACAATATTACAGAAGTGAAACTTGACATATATGGAAATTTTCATTCAAATATTTCAACGGTTTTCGAGAAATTTCATAACACAAAAAACGATACAAAAACTTACGTTTTGGAGAAAGTTAAAAAAAGGATTTGAAACACTTACACTCACAAATTCAAAAAACACCATAATAAAAAATCAGCAACGTGAGAGATTAAAAAAAATACAGTCATGTAATTTTCGAAAAATGGAAATAATACAACAAAATGGGTTATTGTAATGTTAGTCAGTGCATTTAACACCAGCCATAACCGAAAGATAAAGAAAGAAATGGAACAATTTTTAAGAAACTGTTCTTTTTAAAATTGCCCCTATTTCACTCAATATTACGCTAAAATGACTACTATTTTGAAAGAAATGAACATGGCATTAAATAAATAACTAATTGAGGAAAACAAATTTATTTAAATAAATACATTATATTTTCAAAAATATATTTGTATAAGAGAGTTCAAAAAATTCCAAACTTTTCAAAAATTAAGGGGAATCAATGAATATCATAACTACGCCACCTTTATAAGTGTATTTCACTATATACCTTCAAAATATATACAGAAAAAAATTGGAGACATATTGAAAATATTCGGAAGTCTTGTGAAGAACAGTCAAAATTACAAGGTAGAGTCGGGCCAGATAGACCGGAGAAAATTTATTTCGAAAAATAATCCTTGGAATAGTTTAGGCGCTAGTGTCGTTCACAGGCGGACAGACAGGCCTCACATATTCGTGTTCACCAATGAGGGACCCTAATAGGCCTAATACGAATCATGTCTTAATTACGAATGAATACCTTCGTTTTATTATATTTTGAAAAAATATTCGAATGTACAGAAAATAATGTTTTGAACTCAATCTGATTTTGTCCGAGTGTTCTCGAAGATATATATTTATTATTTATTGTATACTGCAAATAATTTCTTAATTTATCTTTCGTCTTGTCTTAAATATTTTATATTTTTACAAAAGAAGCTCTTTCGCCCTGTGTTGGTGATGGAAAGTCTAATTTTCTCTATCAGTTTTAGGTTAACCTTTCTGGGGCTTGGACTGTATTCTATCTTCATTTGGTATCGTCTTATGATAATTACAACCACACTTCGCGGAATTCTAAGTCGATAATTTTTCGGCGGGAAAATTCTTTCTCTTAATGAAAAATTCCCAATGACCCTGCTCAAACGTTGTGTTGGGATTGTGACATCCCATACAGCACGCACAAGACAAATCTACGTCGGTCAATTGGTAACTGACGATTAAGAGCAGTTGGTATTTCAAAATTGCTGGAAGTTCGAAAATTACCAGAGGCCATATTGTCAGTGCCAAATAAACAGTTTATTTTGTAGTCATTTGGAGAAATAAGTAGCGAATATGTATAAGATTATTCAGAGACCTATTTTAAAGTGATTGTCTGTAAGTAGCATCATACCATTTGGTTTAATACAAGTACATTGTAACGTTATCGGCAAAGCGTAGAACTGATTTTTTTTAAACGCTGGGAAGTACAATATCATAAACGAGTCGTATATATACGTTCATGATCGTTAAGAAGTGACTGATGGGAAAGCACCGTTACGCCAGTCGCTGGGAATGTCCCAATGCGTAATCGAACCGCCTGCTCTCCTCGTAAAATGTTTGAAAACACCAAGATCGTTCTTGTAGTTACCTCGCCTCCGCAACACAAGCGATAGATCACCATCAGGTGAAACTCTCAATATGTATTTACTTTCTCGTCTTACTACTTAATTTCGTAATAAAGAGAAAGTATAGAAATGCTGCGATCGAAATCAGTATTAATAATCTTATCTGATAAACAAATGTTCTTAGACTTCTGAAAATATTTCCATTTCTTGCAAACAAATTTTTATTATCAGGTTTGAAAAGAGAAAATGAAATATTTAATAATTTATGGACATTTGGAGGATATAAATGTCGATCTGCTTGGCAATTTTAAGTCACTTCGTGGAACTGTCAAAGACAGCCTTAATGCAACAGGCAATATATTTCTCCGCTGTTAACCTCATTAAAATGATCGAAAATACCGCAGGTAAAAAAAAGTTCTAAACTCCAGCTTCTTGGGCGGAAAAACTCGTCATTGATAAAAAAGATACAAGCTTTTTTTACATGCCTACCTTTTCTTTGAATATTTCATTTACCTAATATTTGATTCGAATAGAGTTGCTGGACGTTAAACAACTGTCACTTATTTTTAAAGCAAATAGTTTTGATGAAAACAGAAATATCTTAATTCTAACACTTAGTGCATAGTAATTATTTTTAATTATCTCTAGGACTTTTTCCTTTTGCCTTTCACCTTTTGTAAAAAGATCCATTAAACAGCGAGATAAATACCACAACGGTTAAAGACATTATCCATCCTTTTGTCAGCGAAGACTTTCATGAACAATTTCAGTATTCCTATCACGTTCAGCGATTCGAAATCTTGAGACGGCGAAGTCGCCAGACTGGAGTTCAGCCAACGACTTCACAAACCTCCATCGACAACTCACTTTTCACAGCAATTTCGATATAGGAGAAATTGTTAATAATAACACGAAATTGTTAAATGTTTGTGTTTCATGAGACATTTGAAATTGTTATAAACAGTATAGCAACAATGTTTTCATTTACTTGAACTATTTTTACTGAATCACTTGTGGAAATTTTCGCTTAAGGTCTAGGACAATAATGTCCAAGGGGCAAAGTGCCTCCTTTTGAAATTTTCCAGTCCTGTATTCAGGATTAGATTACACTGCGAACTCTATATTTTATTGATTTTAATTATATAATGAAAATAACAATTGAGCTTATGAGCAACTTTCTAAGAGTAGCAACAGTTGGAATGTAGTTGGTGCCTACCTAGACGTCCTGACCTTAAGCATCATTTGTCACGCATTTTGCCGGCAACGTCGTATGTTATCTTATTAATTGATTGTTGACTTCGTGAGGCAACATTCAATGAAATCTTATTCGCATTTGATAGCTAGTTTTGGGAGCCAAGCGTATCGATTTTACTAAAATTTCTCTCTACCTAAAATCAAGTAATCATACAAGACAGCGAAGACAAATTGCAAATGCCATTACATAGGCTCAACGAACTAAGTATAATCTAAAACATGAAAATAACCCTAACAAACCCAAAGCGATGGCCTTTTTACCCAATAAGAACGCACATAATTCAAAATAATAAGCCAATAGAACAGGTAGTATCTCATTTCCAGGATTTGGGCTGTGACATATCTTATAAACACCAAGATATTAAGAACAATATTATTACATATCAACAAATACGTGGCGCAATTAGAAGAACTCTTAAATCAAGAACAAGAAAGAAAATACAGTTACAATTTTACAAGATTATGGCAGTCCCCGCTGTATTATATGGAACGGAATGCTATAAACGTTTAGAAACAAAGAACTTACACAACTAGAAACCTCAGAAAGGAAATTTCTTAGATCGGTTAAAGACTGCACCAGAGAATATCATATGTAAAATGAAGTAACCAGGGGTGCAACCAATGACCGAAAAGGTGACCCATCATAAAGAAAAAGAGCGAGGGCAGTCCTACGTATGCCATCAAAACAAGCAATGGAATATAAACCACTTGTCAAAAGAGGCATGGCAATCGAGGACCGAGAAAGAAATGGTGAGATCGGGCGTAATGCTGGCGAAAAAGAAGAAGACTACCTAAAATGACATTTTGAGACCACCAGTTAGATGGCCGAATAGATCATGAGAGACGGCTTGGCTGCCTGTTCTATGAGGTCATTCGAAGCGTCTCGGTCTCCTGATGGGGAACTGATAATGTTTTCGCATCCCACTAGAAGATTTAAACAAAGTTCTAAAAATGTTTTTTCGTGTGCAGCGATCTTAGTGATTATGCCAGGAATTAAACCAACGCCTCCTAAATCGATCAATGTAGATGGCGTTGATTTAATGCCCAAAGGCATTTTTTGTTCAATACACCATAATTTTCTTTCACAATGTTGGTAACACTGATGTTGATATCTTTAAGTGAACAATTGAATTACAAAGTAAATCGCGCTGCAGTTTGATTTCAATTTAGAGTCGATTTTATCGTATTTTTAAAAAATCTTGCGAAAACCTGCGAACAGTATTGTCTAGGAAGTTATTGACCTTGACTTATTGACGGAACAATTTCAAGTGAATATGGAGAACACAAAACTGAGAGTAATGCTTGACAATGAATGAATGTTATGATCGACTTCGCACTTTACGTTCTTATATAAGTGTAGAAATATCGATTTTCAAATGAATGTGAACCACAACTTATTCAAATTAACTAACACCTTATTCACATAAAATGCTTTTAAGGTTAGATTTGCATGCAACTCTAGATTCGCATATAAAATGATGAATAGAGCAATTGCATAAGTAGAATTGAACACAAATTAGACAGAGTTTGTTAAGTTTTAATCTCTTCAAAAATTAGGGGGGGAAAATATGGAAGGTTTAAGGAAATCCGAAGACAGAATTTGCGGAACTAATTGGGAATGATCTCCACTTCCGCATTTAGTATTTGTGCAAATGCAAATGTGCTATGTACATTTTTGTGCATGTTACTAAAAAGGCATAAAAATGTATCTGTACTATTGGCATCAAAACCTACATCGTGTTACGGCAATTATAATTTTCAAGTTGCAATAAGACCAGTTCATATCCCATATGGAGGCAACACAAGGCCATTTGAGTGTTAGGAACTTTGAACATTATCAGCTACTTCGATTCATTGGTAAGTCCAATGCCAGAAGAACATATTTCTACAAAACTAGGCATGAAAGAAATGAAGTATGAAAGATATTTTCAACGTATTAAATTACTTTTAAAACAGTTCACAGCGTCAGCGACGTCACGTTTTGCTAGTATACGTGGTATAAGGAAAGTTATGTAACGCCGCGGAATATCGATTTCGAGATTTCAACGGAAATACGGGGTCCCCTGATACAGAAAAAGTGCCTTTTTTAACGTTCGTCCGTCTGTCTGTCCGTCTCTCCGTCCGTCTGTCTGTCCGTTCGTCTGTCCGTCCGACTGTCCGTCCGTCTGTCCGTCCGTCTGTCTGTCCGTCCGCCTGTCTTGTGATATAAAGTTTATCGAAAACTAAACCGTTTTTTGTGAAAACTAGCTCAAAATCTCGCATTTTCAGAAATGCTCAAACGCCATTTTCTAAAAAACGACTCCAAATGTTTCTTTCAAACATTTTGAACAGATAATGCTAATTCCAATCTTTAATATTACGTAATGTTCACTTTGGGAAATATTTTTGATTTTTCAAAAATTGCACAAATGTAATTTTTTTGAAAATCTCTCACGCCATTCATAGGCACATATCAAGCAATTTGTAAACACTATGTATTTAAGAGTTAAAGTAAAGTTGAGACTTAAAATGACTTCAAATGAAGTTTTTCGAAAACAAAAATGGTTCTGTGAAAAAGAGCTTCAAATTTCGAATTTTCCGTAGCGCTTAAACGCCAGTTTTTTAAAAACGATTCCAAGTTTTTCAAAGAAAATTGCGATTTAGAACGAGGTTTTATTGTTCTTTAATAATGTTTCCGCTCTACAATTAGGAAACCAAAAAATTAAGAAAAGTCAAAAAAATGTACTTTGGGCGGCGATAGATGGAAGCTGGCAAGATTATGTGGCAAGTTCGAATAGCTAGCGAGACTAAAGGAAATAGAAAATTAATATGGGAAAGTCTGTTCCATTCTGCAGCACGACTAGTTTATATAGAGGATTAAATAGCAAAGAGATATGTGTAGGAATTAGTGTCGGATTGCTGTAATACATGTAATAATCGTACTTGCAATTACATGAGGGATACGTTCATGAGAATAGTCTCCACAAGTGAAGCAAGTTACTGAAACAATGCTAATTTTCCGTTTAACATGTGACGCAAACTATGTTTGATATTCACTGTCGTCAATTCAAATGACATTACAGCCGTGCATGTATTCACGCAGACAAGCAATATTGCTTATAATTAATACTGTGTAAATACTTTATTCCATTTGTCACCAAATAAAGCAAGTGCTTTCCAACCATATCCAAAATTCGCGGTACTCCCACATCCTTCTACACACATGTGAAAGATCGAGTCTGAGGGTCGTGTAAAGCGCACGCTGCTTATGTGGAATGAATATCGTGACCTCAGAATGACAAGCTTCTGTCTTTGAGAAAACTTTAAAGAACATTTTGAAAGTTTGGAGGTGACTAATAAACATACGTAAAAATGGAAATCGAACTATTTTAGTCCAATATGTTAGTCGAAAAATTGGCTCCTGAGCCTTAGACGCAGCTTCACCCGGACAGCCCAGATCATGGCTCTGACAGCGAAAGCCTACAACGACATGGAACTATTTTATTTCGTTCGTAGAAGGTTTCCTGTAAGTCTGATTTGAAAACTGTACTTTGATCTAATCTGACTGTTCTGGTTTGAAAACATATTGTAGGAACGTCAATAAAGAGTTCGAATACGTCAAAATGTAATTTCACAAAAAATTCAGATAGAACCTTGTCATTCTTTGGCAACGATTTAGACAAGAGTTATTCTGCTGGGACGTGGCGTCAATCTGTTTTGTTCAAAACGGTATAATAACAACACTGTATCGAGAAATGGTCTACATTTTCGCGTACGTACAAAAGGAAAAGAAATGTAACTTACGGCGTACCATATTTATACAGCCTTTTTGGATCAGTGTTGGACACATTCATTTGGAACACGGGCATTCTCTAGGAATTTCAACGTTTCTCCATTCTTTCACGAATAATAGAGATCATTCAGAACCCTCTTTCACGTTGAATGCAATTCTACTATGACAGGAATCGCTACGTTTGAACACGAAATGATGGTTAACTCTAGGCGCATGGGACATTCGATTTCTGAAGTCGTTTGTTCTTTGAACATTCCTCTGTGAGTACAGTATTGGAGACATCAACCCCCATTAGGGATATCACACTGCCCGCCAACATGTGGTAAATTATATAGGTGTTGTGGTAGGATATCTTTGGAATTTTTAAAATAATTAAAGATGTTGTCATTGCCAACAATGTTTTTTAATTCAAAAGCAGCTTTCGATGGCTTAGCCATCACCATCAGTTGTCTGCTAGATTGAAGCCACAAAACGACTACCTTAGTCGTTTTAGTCGGTAGTCGTTTTGTGGCTTCCATCTAGCAGACATGATGATGGCATAAGCCATAGAAAGCTGCTTTTGAAATAAAAAACATTGTTGGCAATGACAACATCTTTAATTATGTGGTAAATTACTGAAACCAGCGACGATAGAACAGAATTGCCTATGGAGACACTTGACAGAGCGTGAAATGACTGCAACAAACAATACAGGTCGTGCCAGAATTTTATCTCTTAGGTCAGTGCTGAGAAATTTGGTACCGATATGATCGAGCATCAGATCTATGTGTGCGGAGTTAAGTTACGAACGCCAGACAATCGGCTTGCTTACACTTGGATTAGATCCTGGAAATTAAATGATTGGGAATTCCTATCCGGAGGATTGGAAAAATGTAGTATAGTTTCATAAATCTGATATGAGACCTCGTACACAAGTTGTCAAGAATACTCTATTTAAGTTTGTGGTTTCTCCTTAATGGGGTGGGGCGTTACTTCACGGAATGGTTTTGATCATTTGATTAGATATACTTGTAGACTGAACCAGACATTATATGCAGCATGTTCAGCTACTTTCTGACCATCTATAGATCTTTATGGATTTCTCATACCCTTTAACAATGAGGTTTTCCAGTATAACAATGCGCCATGACACACAATTCTTCTCGAGTGATGTGCGAATCGCTCTGAGCAATTCCAACATATGCCTTAGACACCAACGTCGCCAGACATGGAAAACAGGGGCTACGATAGAACCAGCAAGGCCGCACACCTCTGCAGAGGCCATTAAATCAATCTACGTTAATATAAACAAAATTTACATATAAACAATTCTAGGCAACTAGTAATATATGCTATTATTATTCTCAATGTGATCATAATTTTCGTCACAGATAGTAGTAGCACAGTAGCTCTCACAGATGCTACCAAAACAATACTACTTGATTAAATGACATGGAAAATCGCTCACACGATTTTAACCCTTTCATTTTGGATATTCTCATTAGTTGACATGCTGTGGACCAGTAGCGGTTCGTGACTTCTTGCAGACGAGGAGCCAGTCCAAACAATGTAGAAGCAAAGAACTCACTTGCAACATTTATTTTTCCAATTAACGTTCTAGCATTTTCATGTTTTGTTTGTGAGTGAAACCAGAACAACAAAATAAAAAAGTATACGCTTTGCTGCACTGAGACCACAGTTTTGCCGAACAATAACTTAGAATTTTTCCGTCGCCGCAACTAAAGCCATTTGGTTTTTTATTATAATACTCTTATTTACAAATTCTACTCACAAATGTTCTTTTATTTTGGTATTATATTGGTATATA